>JAXBDA010004541.1:0-28469 GCA_036023075.1 Gaultheria prostrata | reverse complement strand
GTAAATGAGGAGATAATTTTGGGTGGAGTGCCTCCAGTAATTTTTATATTTTGAAAAGGGTAGTTTTGTAACTTCATTAACTTTTGGAGTGCCTACATCAATTAAGGGAGCCCCAAAATCAGCTTCCTATTTTTTTTGTCTTGTTACATGTTACTCCCTCCGTCCATTTTTAAGTGTATTACCTTGTAATTCCAACTTATTTTCTCTTACATCAACTCTAACAACTTTACGTCTACTTTTTACTACTTACCCTTATCAATATAATATATCCACAAACTTTTCAAAGGAATCTACTTTTAAGGGTAAAATAGAAAATGTACCCACTAACTTTTTAAAACACACACTTATTAAGGGACAACCCAAAATGAAAAGTTAAACACTATAAAAGGAATGGAGGGAGTACTTAATTTACATGATTAGCCTTCATTTGAACTTGTTTTTTTGCACATGTAAGGGTAGAAATGTAAATGTGCATAATAAATTTTTTTTCCCTTTTTTGAGAATTGTATGTTACAAGATGACAAAAAGAAAATGGTAATTATAAGAAAAGTTTGGAAGGTTCACTTCTAAGAGGTTGCTAAAGTCACTAACACTTGTACTAATAATTGCACAAACTCTCTCACATGAGATATACGAGATCTCATGTTAGAGAGTTGGTGCAATTGTTAGTGTAAAATGTTAATGCCTCTATCTTTTTCCATGATTTTATTCTAAAATGTTAATGCCTCTATTTTTTCTCATGATTTTATTCAGAAATATCCCACATTTGTTGGGATTGTGACAAGTTTTTGTGGGCTCTTTCATCTCGATAATAAAATCTAAAAAGTAAAAATCCTATTCAAAACTATTTCTAAAAATCAAGTCCAGGGAAAAAAAAAATAACGAAAAACTAACAAATGCAATTTTTCTAATAAAGACAAAAGTAAATAATCCAAATGGAGTATTAAGCTAAATTAGGCCTTAATTACCATTAAATTAAAATGTTGGGTAATTTCGTCAATCCGCCGTTTAAAACGCTTACCCCTTCCGCCTTTTACTACACAATAGCCGCGAACACGACGACTCTCTCTCTCTCTCTTCTCTCTCTCTACAAATAGTATAACGTAAATATCTCTGGTAACAGTTTTATGTTTGGAACGATTTCGAAATTGAAATCGATTTGAGAAGAAAGGTTAAAAATTCAGTTGGGCAATGAGCGTAGTAGAGAGGACTCATTTGGGTTGCTGCGTCGCCATCCGTCCTCCTCCTCCTCCCTCCTCTCATTCCGCTTCTCAGGGTACCTACTCTTTTTTTTTTTTTTAACTACTTCACTCTTTTCTATCTCCAAATCTATTCATATATATATTTACTACAATCTTAACATATTTAAGACGCCCGGGCACACGCGATGCGTATGCAAATCGTGTTACGCAAAAGATTGAAAGAAAAAAAAATCTTCAATTGAGATTAATCTGTGATGAAATCTGGGAATTTAAAATTAATTGAAAAAATGGAGATAACAGATAACAAATTTGGGGTGCCAGTGCTTCTTCTTTGTTTTTCCTTCTCTCTTTGGCAGTTTGTTTAGGTAGTTAAAAGGTGTAATTTTGGAAAAAAATGTGAGGCAGCCTCGAAACTGACTTTCTAGCAGTGAAAGATAATAGGCGTATATGCATAGACATGTCTTTTTAATTTATACAGGTGTGTTTGTGTAATTGAGTGAGGGAATCTATGTGCGAATTGCGAGCTTGATGTTCTGATTAATTTGAAGGTTTTTTGATTGATTTGAAACTTGCACGAGTGGATTAGTTGTTGTGTGAAGAAAATGGCATTTGTGAGTTCATGATTAAAATTACAGTTCTTTTATTGTTGTGAAGTAGTACTATAGTAGAGCTTCAATTCAGCAGTCGGTACTTGCTAACCACAGCCTAATGGGCAGTGGATAGTATATAAATGACATTAAATAAGTTGAAATCTGAATTAGCATTTCACGTATCAAAACACATTCACAGATATCAGTACATTGGTCTCGGGTATCAATACATGTTCTACACCTTATCCAGTGGCTAGTGGGCGGTGTTCAGCATTTTACTGCATTTTTAACGAATAGAGATTGATTCGTATTCAATCTAATCCAGTAAGTATGAGTATTTTAACCTGTGTATTATTAGTAATTACAACTTAGACATACAAACGCACGCACTGGGAAATGTAGACCTCCCAACTTGTCGGAGGACTGTAGCAGGCTTTCCTTTTCAATTGGTAAAAACTAATTCACCCTTACAGCCCCTTTTTTGGTGCACTGTGTCTTAAAATATCCATCTTCCGTAAAGACAACTCTTTCGACAAACAAAATGGTAGAACTAAAGCAGCTTTGTTTCAAAATTATTATTCCTTTAGGATCACCTTTGGAACTCGGAATGTAGGCTTTCATGTTTTCATTGAGAACCAGGAGAAGGTGACAGAGAAGCAATGAAGCATCCTATGTCTCCCGAGTCCAATCCGATGGCCCTCTTGGCTTGTTGTCTAAGACAAAAGAAGTTCCTTTTTTCTTTTGATTCCACAAGTTACCACTGAATTGGTCCTGCATATCATGATTTTTGGGAAGGTGGTCCTCCCTTGCCACTTTTTTGGAGTGTTAAGCAAGAAAATGGATAATCAGATTTTCCGCTTAAATGTAGTCCCCTCAGTAAAGAATGATGTATGTTGATGGCTGTATTCCTTTCTGTTCCTAGTGCTGTATAAAAAGGCATAAATTTGATCTTGTAATGATTGCCACTTATTTGATCTCCAAATGCTTTAGAATCCTAGGTTGAAGGTTAAAGTCTACTTGATTGCAGATGATGCAACTAATGGGGCACCAAATCGGATGGGGAAAGGCCTCACTTGTGTTTGCTTCAAGCCTAAGGGAAGTTATGAACGTATTTGCATCAATTTGACACCCTTACAGGTAAGCATCAATGATATCTAACATGCATCTTCGATACAAATTTATTGGGGAAAGAGAAAGAAGAGGAAATTAAATTACTTGGTCTCTTTTTATTGGTAACCATACCCAAAAAGTGATGTATTATGTTCTTTTTACATAGGGGCTATTTATTTTCTTCTTAATTTTCCTTCCAAGAAAGAAGAACATAGAGTTACTTCTCCTCTTCTTCATGGAATTTCGTTTCTGGATTTGACTAAGAATTTGGCTCTTTGTTGTTGTATTGAAGAGCTAAAAATGGAACTTTTTTTTGTTTGGTAAGTATCTAAGTATGGAACTTAATAATTAGGAAAACTTGAACTGGAAGCAAACTGGGAACAAGGAGATTTATGGTTTACCGGGTATTGTAAAAACCTGCAATGAATATCACATACATTGACAATTTAGGCTTAGTTCCTTCCCATTTCGATCTTCCCCGTTGAGATGCTCTGTAAGACTGTTACTTCTGCCAATAGAAGTAAGTTGTCTAGTCACACAAAGCATGTGGTATTAAAGCCACATAAGCTTGTAGTTCTGTGCAGAACATCAACATGAAGAAATTTTCCGATTTGTCATTGCAGATTACCTTCTGTGTTTTGTTTCTTCCTTCCGGTACTTTTTTAATTAAAAAGAACTGTGATCATTGCATGTCATCTCTCCTCGCTTTTCTTTGACTTCTACTCAGTTTTCCTCTAAAACTCTATTGTAGAGGTGTCAGCCTGTCAGGTGTGAAACCAATGATAAATAGAATTTTCGTCTCGTGACATCAGGGAGGATATAGCGCTTTCTGCTTTATTCAGTCTTCCTGATTCTTTTATGTTTGCTATATGTGATAACAAATATACAGGAAGAGAGACTTAGAAGGTTGAAGCATCGGATGAAGATTCACTTTGATCCTTCTAGAGTAGAACATCAGGTGTGTTTTGCACCTAATTCGTCTACAACATTTTGCATTCCCGTTTTCTTCTCTTACCAGTTGCAGGCTCAAAATGTTATACAGTAACAGGAAAAGGACAAGGGCGGTGTAAATTATATTTGTGCGACTATATTTTTCTTAATTTATCTACTATTCGTTTGAGTTAGTTATGAGACATTTACAACCACAGGAAGCTTTGAAAGCTCTATGGTCTGCCACATATCCTGGGCAGGAGCTACATGGTTTAGTATCTGATCAATGGAAAGAAATGGGTTGGCAGGGAAGAGATCCATCAACCGATTTCAGGTGAATTTTTTGCTTTGTCAACTTTTGTTTGTTTGTTTTCTTTTTTAATCTTTGACGTCCGATATTTCTTGGCAATTTTCTTATTGCCTTGAGTTCACACATTGAACAGAGGAGCTGGTTTCATTTCCTTGGAGAACTTACTGTTTTTTGCGAAGACATTTTCGGTAAGATCCTAGTTTGCTAAGGCATACTTTTTCTTCAATGGACAACTACTTGACTACTTCTGTGTGTTTCATTATTATAAATAAGCTACAAGTTTTTGTTTCATATTATTCACTTCGCCTCGCAGTTCAGAATAACACGAAAAACATTAATCTCAATGGGGACGGCTACAGGGTTGCAGCTCTTTTCTGAAGTAGCTGATTTTTTGCAACAAAGTAACATATATAAGAATACTGTTTTAGTTTCCATTTCATTTGATGCAGACATCTTTCCAGCGTCTGTTGAATAAGCAAGCAGGCAAGCGATCTGCTTGGGAATATCCATTTGCTGTTGCGGGTGTAAATATCACATTCATGATCATGCAAATGCTTGATCTTGATGCCGGTAAGTAAAAAATATCTCTTTTCCGTAGTGTGAAATACGTGATCAACTCTGCTCATATACATAAATTGCAAAAAGAAACTCTGCACCCTCTATGCCCCTCCTATGTGTGGGCTTGAGCTGAGCTAAATTACACGTAATCTCCTCTTTGCATTAAGCATCGTTTTTACTGCAAAAAAAATTCCATCCTGGGGATGCTTATGTTATTGGTTTATTACTTGCAGCAAAACCCAGGACGTTTGTGAGAGCAGTTTTCTTGCAGATATTATCAGGTAAGAGAGCCTGGAACTTGATTCCTCGTAGGATCGTAGCCATTACAAATTTATTATAGCAAACATGTTGATGTTCACAGTTTATGATGCAACCCTAGTTGTTACACATAATTAGCGTAGTTTTGTTTTTGTGGTTTTGAATTTAACGAGAATTATTTGGTGCATTTCCAGAAAATGAGTGGGCATTTGACTTGCTTTACTGTGTGGCCTTCATGGTTATGGACAAACAATGGCTAGATAGTAACGCCACATACATGGAGTTCAACGTGAGTAACACCTACCTTATTGTTTGTTCATTCATTCATTTTATGTTTACTTTTCATTTCCTCAGACGAATTCAAGATCCAAACACTGCCTCAAAGGTCACACAGACCTGAAGCAAAGTTGATTTTTCGCACACTTCTCAGTTTTCAATTCAGGGATCGTATGATAACAGCAATAACAAAGAACTTATAGTTCTTCTTTTAGCCCTCAGCGCTCCTGGTTTTTATCTCCAGAATCCAAGGTTGCATTTCGCTGATATCAAATTTCATGTTTTTCAGGATGTTTTGAAATTAACTCGGGCTCAGCTGGAGAAGGAATTTCTAATGGATGATCTTCTACAGATTGAAGACATGCCTTCTTATAGGCTGCTCTGTTAATGGCCATCCCCAAGCAAGTGCAGATTAATTGCTAACACGTCTCCATAAATTTCATTTTTAACACGTTTAGGTAACAAAATTTGAACATTCTTTCATCTTCTTCAAGTGATCAGATATGCCCTAATTTTTTATATACACATGGAAGAGCCGCATGTTTTTTTTTTCCCCCCCGTTCCTACTCTCTTACTTATTTTCTCTACAATAGCTTCTTATCTGCATATGGGAAACTTGGATTAATTTGGATAAGAAGATTGTTTGGCTTTTGCTGGCGTTTCCCTTCAAATCAATGTTTGGAACCGTTGGTGGATGTAACTAGGATAATAACGGTGCCAAATTGAACAATATTTTTTCGCTGGAACGGAGAAAAAACACCATAATTTTGACAATTTCGTGAGTAATATTTACGGAACTTGGTTCGTGTATGATTCTAGGTTTGCATAATGTGACAGGATCTAAACAAAAGAGAATGGGAAACCCTCGGGCTGTCTTTGGATCTTGTTTCAAAGAGAGAGATGTGGAAAAGGAAAGGCATATGATAAAAAGAGCTTATTCAAAATTTTTTTTTTTTTTGGGGTAATGCTTATATGCAAACATAACTATTGCTTCTCATGTTTTAGTATCTTTTTTCTCTAGTCAACAAAACCTGAAGCAATTGAAAATCTGAACAAAACAATTGCAAGGGCCCTCCTCTTGTATCACCCACAACAGATTTTGAGATTTTTCACTTTTAAGGTAACCCAGAAATCTTTCTACGGCAAGGAAACAGATCAATCGAAGAAAAGCAATTTTTGGGTGCCAAGCGAGCACGGCCACGTGGTGCCCGCCCGGCGCTCACAATTTGGAAGAGAGAGAGAGAGAGAGAGAGAGATTGGGTGCTTCAGTTGCATTGGCCTATTTTGCAAATCGAGGTTAGAAAACTGAGGGGCTAAAAGGGAAGGAAAAAAAATTGGACCATTTCTCGATTTGTGCGTGTCATCCTTATGCAGGGGTCATGCTAATCTTCTCTGTATTGTTCCAATTTTATTGGATGTCCCTGGAGAAATTGAAAATTTGAACAAAACAATTGCAAGGGCCCTCCTCTTGTATCACCCACGACAGATTATGAGATTTTTCACTTTTAAGTTAAGGTAACCCAGAAATCTGTCTACGGCAAGGAAACAAATCAATCAAAGAAAAGCAATTTTTGACTGCCGAGCGAGCACGGCCACGTCGTGTCCGCCCGGCACTCACAATTTGGACCCGTGCGCGAGAGAGAGAGAGAGAGTTTGATAGAGACCTATTTTGTAAATCGAGATTAGAAAACTGAGGGGCTAAAAGGGAAGAAAAAAAAATTTGGACCAATTCTCAATTTGTGCGTGTCATCCTTGTGCAGGGGCCATGTTAATCTTCTCTATATCATTCCAATTTTATCCGATGTTCCCAGAGGGACACGATGTTTCTATTATGTGTTTCTATATTAACCCTTTACAAGTTCTTCCACTGGGCGATGTGGGACAAACTCACTACTAGGAGTTTCAAACACTACAAAACACACTCTCTCCCAGAAAGTGACTAATCAAAATCGATGTTTAGAAAGGTGAACTACATTCTTAGAAAATGTATCAGTCCAACACCAAGTATTTCAAAAATATAAATACTTTTGATTTAATGCATAAATCAGATCATACTGAATGCCTAATGAAGGTAAATTCAGAACTACAATGAAAAAAGACAACAAAAATCATGTTCCCCTACTCAATATTGTGACCTACTTGTTAAAAATTGTTTGAACTGATGTGGTTGTTGACCCACCAAAAAACTGGATCCAGACAAATGCCCTTGGAATGAACTAAAAAAAAGAGAGAAGAAATAGGGGAATATAACCCATGGGTATAGCAAACAAGTTGAAGGGAGCTCACTATAGCCTACAGTCAAACTGCAAGGCAAGGGCAAGGTTCTATACCCACAAGCCATAGAATATGCACCCGGTGAAGACAAGGGAGATTTTTCGGTCGTTAAATACAAGGCATGCAAATTGGTTGAGGTATACATAAGCTGGCCAGGAAACGGGGTTATCAAGAAGCAAAAAACATTAATCTAGATAAACCTGTAGAGCATTACAGTTAAACCAATTTCCTTTTAGGAAAAAAGAGAGAGATTGCTTAGGAGAATCAAGTTCGTGCTAAAGCCTTAAAAAGGCTTATATATGGCAAAAGAATGATGCAGCATGACCAACATCCTATACAACACTTATCAGAAAAAACATCCGATACAAGAAGGAAGCTATACGTTTACTGAAGTGATGCATAGACAAATTTCCCTTGATTATCGAAGCTCAAAATAGCTGAGTGAGAGAAAGAACCTGCGGCGTTTGAAGGAAATGGAGAATCCTTGAACCCAAAGCATCACCTTGTTGAACATACGTATCACAAACGGATACAAAATAGGTTAGGCAACAAGAAACAGAATTGAATTATTAAATGGCACGAAAATGTTCAATCAAAACATTACAAACAGATTACAAGACTAGGTTCGGGATATCGTTTTCTAATCCATGTATGATCTCATTCCTTTTTGCATCCTTAGCATGTTTTTTATGGTAAGTAAATTCATTAGGAAACACACGAACCAAAGAACATGGACCGAGGGAATATCCTTGAGAGTCCTACCAACAACCAACCAAACCAAACAAAAAAAAAAACCAAAACCCAAAACCGGAGAAACAGAAACCAAAGGCACTCAAAAAAAGAAACAAAAAACTGCAGCACAGAAACTTAACACCCGCAGACTCAAAGTCGGGGATTTGCCACCGAAGGATGCTTTTAATTTCAATCATTTTAACTGTAATGTTTTAGTTTACCCTCTTCCTTTCATGTTGCAACAACTTCATGATGATGATGTGGTAGAACAGATACGAATATAAGAAACAAACTGGTAGCTCTTGACAGAGCGAAATAGCAAAAATTGATTCATGTAACCAATTGAGTGGAAAGAGTTTGATTTTCGTTTTTAGGGAGTTTGATTTTTCGTTTTTAGGTACCTAGAAAGCTATCCAGAGCAAGGAAACAGATCAATTCATGAGGGAGAGAGAGAGAGAGAGAGAGAAGGGAAATAGATTTGTTGCTCTCTGGTCTTGGTTTTCTGGTTGATGGTGGTCCATCCAATGGCGTCAATTGCATTGAACAATTTGGTAACATCAAGTTAAGAAAGCCGAGGGCAAGGGAAGGAAAAAAATTTGGACCATTTCTCGATTTGTGCGTGTCATCCTTGCGCAGGGGCCATGCTAATCTTCTCTGTATCGTTCCAATTTTATCGGATGTCCCCGAAGGGACACTACGTTGGTGTCATGTGTTGCTATATTAACCCTCTTACCAGGACTTCCACTGGCGATGTGGGACAAACAAACTACTACTATTAAAACACTACAAAACTCTCTCTCTCTCTCTCTCTCTCTCTCCAAAATCAGGATCCAGGCAAGGAAAAACACAAATACCACCCCTAGGTGTCGGCATCCAGGGTGAAAAGGGCCAACGATGGCCTGCAAATCAAACTGCGGGGCGAGGGGAAAATCAGATATAACCCGGGGACTATGCACTGGGGATTAGTCGGCCAAGACTCTGGACCAAAGTAGAAGAAGAAGAACACAACAAATCAAATTTATTGCTTGGAGTTGATGGTGTTCCCCTGCTTGTGTAAATTTTTCTAACCCATATGTGTAATCTCATTCTTTTTTGCATCCTTGGCATGTTTTTTTTTTGGTAAGTAAATTCATTAAGAAACACACACCCCAAATAACCAATGGCATATCAAAAACATGAGAGTCCTGCAAACAACCAAGCAAAACAAGAAAACCCCAAAACCGGAGAAACAGAAACCAAAAACTGCAGAAACTAAACACCAGCAGGCTCAAAAGGCACGGATTTGATACTGAAGGATGATTTTGATTTTAATCATTTTAACTGTAATGTTTTAGTTCACCCTCCTCCTTTTATGTTTCAACAACTTCATGATGATGTTGTAGGGTCAAAAAAAGCACTCAAGCCATACACAACCAGGAGCCCAAACTACTAACCAGCTCATGACAACCCCACTTCTGAAAAGCATGCTCTCACGCTCTGGATTTCCATAAAAGCTTATTCAAACACAGCTATTCATTCTCATGTTTTTCCCTTTTTCTCTGTTCAACAAACCCTACAGAGATCCAAAATCTAAATACAACAATTGCAAGGGCAAACAAGAGCAAGGACAAAATTTGAATTTTCGTTTCTAGGTAACGCAGAAAGAGTTTGATTTTCCGTTTTTAGGTAACCCAGAAAGCTATCCAGAGCAAGGAAACAGATCAATTCATGAGAGAGAGAGAGAGAGAGAGAGAGAGAGAGGGATATGGATGGGTGCTCCCTGGTCTTGGTCCCTTGGTGGATGGTGGTCCATCCGATGGGAAAACAATTTGGGTGCCGGGCGAGCACCACGTGTCCATGCCCGAGCACCCATCCCAACCGTCCAAAAGTATTTTGGACAGCTCGTGCGCAAGGCTAACAAGATTTTTTTCCTCTCTCCTCTTTATCTCTCCGTAAAATTCAGACCGTCCAAAGGCCGAGATTAGTGCTCGAGCTCGTGGTCCCCGCGAAAACTAAGAGCTAAAAAGTGAAGAAAAAAATTTGGACCATTTCTCGATTTGTGCGTGACATCCTTGCGCAGGGGCCATGCTAATCTTCTCTGTATCGTTCCAATTTTATCGGATGTCCCCGAAGGGACACTGTGTTTCTATCATGTGTTTCTGTATAAACCCTTTTACAAGTTCTTCCACTGGCGATGTGGGACAAACTAACTACTATTAACACATTACAAAACTCTCTCTCTCTCTCTCTCTCTCTCTCTCTCTCTTCCCCAGAAAGTGACTCCTCAGAAAGTCCCAATATCAAGTAATTCAAAAAAAAAAGAGCAAGGGTGTGGATGGTACTTATAGGATTAGTTGATTTAATGCATAAATCAGGTCAAAGGGAGTTCACTATAGCTTGCAATCAAACAGCAAGGCAAGGGCAAAGTTCTATACCCACAAGCCATAGAATATGCAGACAAGGGATGCGAATTGGTCTTTAGGTCGAGGTCTTTAGGTCCGGGCATGCGAATTGGTCGAGGTTGGGGCCATGCTAATCTTCTCTATATTGTTTTGGTTGCTACATACTGAAAACCAAACCGATTATTCGTTTTCAAAATCCCCAAAAACCGAACCAGACCAAACTGCTTGTGTAAATTTTTCTAACCCATATGCCCCTCATTCCTTTAGCATCCTTAGCATGTTTTTTTGTTGGCTAGCTCATGCGAAAGAGCTCTTGGATGCTCTACACTGCATCCCAGGATCAAGTCTCATTCCCCCTCCCCATGTAATAGATTAGGAATGACGAATGACAAAAAAAAAAAAAGTAAATCCAAAGCACACAAACCAAGTGAATATCCTTGAGAGTCCTACAAACAACCAAGCAAAACAAGAAAACCCCCAAACCGGAGAAACAAAAACCAAAGGCAAAAAACTGCAGCACAGAAACTTAACACCAGCAGGCAGCAGACTCAAAGGCGCGGATTTGCTACCGAAGGATGCTTTTACTTTCAATCATTTTAACTGTATTGCTTTAGTTTGTTGGGATCCACTCCATGTGGGCGCCGGATAGGCTTACGGCCGGAGGGAGGGATTAGGGTTTATTTGTGCATGTCTCGGATTATAAATATTCTTGAACGTCTCTTTATTTTTGGGTGACAAAGTGAGAGAGGCAGTGAGTGTGTGTGAGAGAGATACACAAGAGAACTGTGAGGAATTCATTATCGTGAGATTGAGAGGGAGTGTGTAATCGCCACGGATTGATTATCTCCGGATTATAGTAAAATCCCCCTCCCCTCCCGTGGAAGTAGGTCCGTTGTTTGGCCAAACCACGTATATTGTGTCTTGTTTCTATTTGATTTTACTGTTTTTTGTGCGTGAGGTGCATGCTTGGCACAACATAGTTCAGCCTCCTTTTATGTCGCAACAACTTCACATGTTGTAGGGTTAAATACCCCGAACTTGTTATGTTATGTTTAGTGTGCTATAATATTCTCTATGTTTTAAGCGCGCACAAAAAAAAACTCTCAACCAGGAGCCCAAACCAGCTCATGACAACCCTCGCTTCTGAAACTATGGTAAATCCTCCAGGAAGAAAAGCATGCTCTAACGCTCTGGATTCCCATAAAAGCTTATTCAAATTTAGCTATTGGTTCTCATGTTTTTTCCTTTTTCCCTATTCAACAACACAACCCTACAGAGATCCAAAATCTAAATACAACAATTGCAAGGGCAAACATCCTTATCTTGTATCACCAAGAACGAAGTTTGATTTTTTCTTTTTAGGTAACGCAGAAAGAGTTTGATTTTTCGTTTTTAGGTAACCCAGAAAGCTATCTAGAGCAAGGAAACAGATCAATTCATGGGGGAGAGAGAAGGAAATAGACTTGGGTGCTCTCTGGTCTTGGTCCCTTGGGGCTTGGTGGTACATCCAATGGGAATTTTTTTTGGGTGCCGGCGTGCACCACATATCCGTGCCCGAACACCCATCCTAACCGACCAAAAGTGTTTTGAGCGGCCCAGATTTTTTCCTCCTCTCCTTAAAATCTGGACCGTCTAAAAATATTTTGGACGGCCGAGATGGGTGCTTGAGCACGCCAAGTGGTGCCCGCCTGGCGTCCAAAAATTGCTTATCCAATGGCGGAAACTGAGGGCTAAAAGGGAAGAAAAAAATTTGGACCATTTCTCGATTTGTGCGTGTCATCCTTGCGCAGGGGCCATGCTAATCTTCTCTGTATCGTTCCAATTTTATCGGATGTCCCCGAAGGGACACTATGTTACTATCATGTGTCTCTATATAAACCCTTTTACTTGTTCTTCCACTGGCGATGTGGGACAAACTAACTGGTATTAAAACATTACAAAACTCTGTGTGTGTGTCTTCCCCAGAAAGTGACTCCTCAAAATCGATGCGTAGAAAGGTGTACTACATCCTTTTAAAATGAAAAAGTCCCAATATCAAGTAGTTCAGGAAAAACAAAAAAAGCGAGCAAGGGGTGGATGGTACTTCTAGGATTAGTTGATTTAATGCATAAATCAGGTCAAAGGGAGTTCACTATAGCCTGCAATCAAACTAGGTAAACCTGTAGAGCATTACAATTAAACCAGTTTCCTTTTAGGCAGAGATTGCTTAGGAATCAAGTTCGTGCTAAAGGCTTATGCTGGGCAAAAGAATGATGCAGCATGGCCAACATCGTATACAACACTTATCAGAAAACACATCCTATGCAAGAAGGAAGCTATACATTTACTGAAGTGATGCATAGACAAATTTCCCTTGATTATTGAAGCTCAAAATAGCTGAGTGAAAGAAAGAACCTGCAGCGTTTGAAGGAAATGGGGAATCCTGGAACCCAAAGCATCACCTTGTTGAACATACATATCACAAACGGATACAAAATAGGTTAGCCAACAAGAAACAGAATTGAATTATTAAATGGCATGAAAATGTTCGATCAAAACATTATAAACAGATTAAAAAACTAGGTTCGGGATATCGTTTTCTAACCCATATTTGTAATCTCATTCCTTTTTGCATCCTTAGCAGGTTTCTTTTTGGTAAGTAAATTCATTAAGAAACACACAAACCAAAGAACACGGACCAAGAGAATATCTGGAGAGTCCTACCAACAACCAACCAAAAAAAAAAAAACCAAAACTGGAGAAACAGAAAGCAAAGGCTCTCAAAAAAAGAAACCAAAAACTGCAGCACAGAAACTTAACACCAGCAGACTCAAAGGCGCGGATTTGCCACCAAAGGATGCTTTTAATTTGAATCATTTTGACTGTAATGTTTTCACCCTCCTTTTATGTTGCAACAACTTCACGATGATGTTGTCAGGTAAAAAAAGGCACTCAAGCCATACACAACCCGGAGCCCAAACTACTAACCAGCTCATGACAACCCCCACTTCTGAAACTATGATAAATCCTCCAGGAAGAGAAGCATGCTCTTACGCTCTGGATTCCCATAAAAGCTTATTCAAACATAGCCATTGGTTCTCATGTTTTTTCCTTTTTCTTTATATACTACAAACCCTACAGAGATCCAAAATCTTAATACAACAATTGCAAGGGCAAACATCCTTCTCTTGCATCACCAAGAACCACGTTTGATTTTTCGTTTTTAGGTAACCCGGAAAGAGTTTGATATTTCGTTCTTAGGTAACCCAGATTCCAGAAAGCTATCCAGAGCAAGTAAACAGATCAATTCATGAGAGGGGGGGGGGGGGGAGGGAATTGGGTGCTCTCTGGCCTTGGTCCCTTTGTGGATGGTGGTCCATCCAATGGGAAAAAATTTTGGGTGCCGGGTGTGCACCACATGTCCGTGCCCGAGCACCCATCCCAACCGTCCAAAAGTATTTTAGATGTCCCAGATTTTTCCTTCCGAATATGCAGTGATTCCTGCTCGGCACTTGCTATAGAAGAAGCAGCAGTTAGCTCTAACACGGGACTAAAGCAACGATTAATTACTTCTCAAAAAGAACCAAAGTGACCGGGACCTGAGGAATTCCTACCAGCAGACTCCCTTTATCTGTTCTTTTTTTCCTTAAAATCAGGACCGTCCAAAAATATTTTGGACGACCGAGATGGGTGCTCGAAGATGCCACGTGGTGTCCGCCTGGCACCCAAAAATTGCTCATTCAATGGTGTCAATAGCATTGGCCAATTTGGTAAAATCAAGGTTAGAAAACTGAGGGCTAAAAGGGAAGAAAAAAATTTGGACCATTTCTCGATTTGTGCGTGTCATCCTTGCGCAGGGGCCATGCTAATCTTCTCTGTATCGTTCCAATTTTATCGGATGTCCCCGAAGGGACATTATGTTTTGTCATGCGTTTCTATATTAACCCTTTTACTAGCTCTTCCACTGGCGATGTGGGACAAACAAACTACTACACTAAAACACAACAAAACTCTCTCTCTCTCTCTCTCTCCCAGAAAGTGACTCCTCAAAATCGATGTTTAGAAAGGCAGAAAATGAAAAGGTCCCAATATCAAGTAGTTCAACAAAAAAAAAATGATTTAATGCATAAATCAGGTCATACCGATGCCTAATGAAGGTAAATATTAGAACTAGAATGAAAAAAAACAACAAAAATCATGTTACCCCGACTTTATTTTGTGACCTACTTGTTAAAAGGTGACTGGATCCAGGCAAATGGCCTTGTAATGAACTGAAAAAAGAAGAAGAGAAGAAATAGGGGAAATATAACCTACGGGTATAGCAAACAAGGTGAAAGGGAGTTCACTATAGCCTGCAATCAAACTGCAAGGCAAGGGCAAAGTTCTATACCCACAAGCCATAGAATATGCACCCAGAGAAAACAAGGGAGATTTTTCGGTCGTTGACTCCAAGGCATTCGAATTGGTCGAGGTATACATAAGTTGGCCAGGAAACGGGGTTATCAAGAAGAAGAAAAAACATTAAGCTATATAAACCTGTAGAGCATTACAATTAAACCAGTTTCCTTTTATGCAGAGATTGCTTAGGAATCAAGTTCGTGCTAAAGCCTTAAAAAGGCTTATATATGGCAAAAGAATGATGCAGCATGACCAACATCCTAAACAACACTTGTAAACTATACAAGAAGGAAGCTATATGTTTACTGAAGGGAGTGATAGACATATTTCCCTTGATTATTGAAGCTCAAAATGGCTGAGTGAAAGAAAGAACCTGCAGCGTTCAAAGGAAATGGAGAATCCTTGAACCCAAAGCATCACCTTGTTGAACATACATATAAAAAATGGATACAAAATAGGTTAGGCATCAAGAAACAGACTTGAATTATTAAATGGCAGCATCACTATTTTGCAGAAAGAAATGTAAACAAAAGACGATAAGCCAACACACCCAATATTAGAAAAAGATGCTAAAGCCTTAAAAACCGTGAGAACAACTCGCGACCATTTCAATCACCCTTTCCTCACATGATGACATGTGTATGCATAAAATGTTTGCCGCTGGCACCGATGTAGAAATGAACTGCAATGGTTGATGGAATATTTAGTACCCCAGTGTGTACACACAATTTCTATGAAGCAATTGCTCACCTTATGCAGTCAACAGTTAAAAAGTACTTGCGATCAACACCCGTTGGATGTTGTAGTAGAAATGATACAAATATAAGAAACTTCATAGAACTGGTAGCCCTTGAAAGAGCGAAATAACAAAAATTGATTCATGTAACCAATTGGGTGGAACAAAAGGCTTAACTATGTTTGGTTTGGTTACTCATCACACATTTTCTGCATATCCTGTTCATACTTATCAATAAAGCATCGATTGGTATTAAAGAAGGATTAGAGATAGACAATAGGACTTAAAACACAAATTTATGCTCTCTTTTTTGTGCTATCCACGCCAGAACCAGGGGATTCACAAGAAATTACCCGACCCCAATAATCGAACCTTGGTCAATTGTGTAGGGAGCAAATCCATCGACCAACCGGAATTACCCTTGGGGCTGATTTATGCATTTATTCACTAATTACAAGAAGGGCTTGTGTGTGAGATCTGCAATGTTAAAACCAATATGTCACAGCCCAATCTAAGCTATGTTCCAAGCAGCAGGCAGACTAAATAACAAACGAATTATACTACTACAACTTACCGCCCTAAACCTCCACCTGAATTAGAGCCGAGGCAGACTCAATGGTGCGGATTTGCTACGAAGGATGCTTTTAATTTCAATCAATTTAACTGTAATGTTTTAGTTCACCCTCCTCCTTTTAGTTGTAGGGTTAAATACCCCGAACTTGTTATGTTTAGTTTGCTATAATATTCTCCATTTTACCCAAAAGGAAAGGAAAAAAGCACTCGAGCCATACACAACCAGGAGCCCAAACTACTAACCAGCTCATGACAACACTTCCGAAACTATGGTGAATCCTCCAGGAAGAAAAGCATGCTCTCACTCTGGATTCCCATAAAAGCTTATACAAAAATAAAATAAAAGCTCGTTCAAACATAGCT
Organism: Gaultheria prostrata; assembly: GCA_036023075.1. Classification (NCBI taxonomy): domain Eukaryota; kingdom Viridiplantae; phylum Streptophyta; class Magnoliopsida; order Ericales; family Ericaceae; genus Gaultheria; species Gaultheria prostrata. The sequence continues at coordinate 11,799 of JAXBDA010004541.1, read as the reverse complement.
ATTGGTTCTCGTGTTTTTTCCTTTTCTCTATTCAACGAACCCTACGGAGATCCAAAATCTGAATACAACAATTGCAAAGGCAAAGATTCTCCTCTTGTATCACCAAGAACAAAGTTTGAATTTTCATTTTTAGGTAACACAGAAAGAGTTTGATTTTGCGTTTTTTGGTAACCCAGAAAGCTATCCAGAGCAAGGAAACAGATCAATTCATGGGGGAGAGAAAGAGACAGAGAGAAGGAAATAGACTGGGTTCTCTCTGGTCTTTGGTCCCTTGGTGGATGGTGGTCCATCCAATGGTGGCCAATTTGGTAAAATCAAGGTTAGAAAACTGAGGGCTAAAAGGGAAGAAAAAAATTTGGACCATTTCTCGATTTGTGCGTGTCATCCTTGCGCAGGGGCCATGCTAATCTTCTCTGTATCGTTCCAATTTTATCGGATGTCCCCGAAGGGACACTATGTTCCTATCATGTGTTTCTATATTAACCCTTTTACTTGTTCTTCCACTGGCGATGTGGGACAAACTAATTACTACTTTTAGATACAATAAAACTCTCTCTCTCTCTCTCTCTCTCTCTCTCTCTCTCTCTCCCAGAAAGTGACTCCTCAAAATCGATGTTTGGAAAGGTGAACTACATCTTCAGAAAATTAAAAAGTCCCAATATCAACTGCTTCAAAAAGGTGGGGAAAACAGCCCATGTGAGAAGTACTTACAAGAATCACTTGAGCAAGGTGTGGATGGTATTTCTAGGATTAGTTGATTCAATGCATAAATCAAGTCATACCGATGCCTAATGAAGGTAATATCAGAACTAGAATGAAAAAAGATAACAAAAATCATGTTCCCCATAGCTTTAAATTGGGACCTATTTGTTTAAATTGTTTGAACTGTCGTGGTCGTTGATCCAAAAAAAAAAAAAAACTGGATCCAGGCAAATGGGATACCTTGGAATGAACTGAAAAAAAGAGAAAAAGGAAATACAACAAATGGGTATAGCAAACAAGGCGAAAGGGAGTTCACTATAGCCCGCAATCAAACTGTAGGGCAGGGGCATAGTTATATGCCCACAAACCATAGACTATGCACCCAAAGATTAGTCAGATGCAGGAGATTTTCCAGTCGTTAACTTCGAAGCATCAAAATTGGTCGAGGTACGCATAAACTGGCCGGGAAACGAGTTTATGAAGAAGGGAAAAAAAAAAACATGAAGCTAGATCAACCTGTAGAGCATTACAATTAAACCAGCTTCCTTTTAGGCAGAGATTGCTTAGCAATCAAGTTCGTGCTAAAGCCTTAAAAGGTCTTATATATGGCAAAAGAATGATGCAGCATAACGGACATCGTATGCAACTATACAAGAAGGAAGCTACATGTTTACTGAACTGATAGAGAGAAATATCCCTTGATTATTGAAGCTCAGAGTAGCTAAGAGTGAAAGGAAGAACCTGCAGCATCGAAGGAAATGGAGAATCCTTGAACCTGTAGCCTCACCTTGTTGAACGTAGATATCAAAAATGGGTACGGAATAGAGTAGGCTGAAGGCATCAAGAAACAGATTTGCATTATTAAATGGCACGAAAAATGATTGATCAAAACATTACAAACAGATTAAAACGACTAGGTTCGAGATATCGTTTAGACTAGCACTGCAAAAATACATGAAAGTTCGAGTTCCTTCAAAACATTGACTATATTACTGTTGCATTTTTTCTGTACAGGGAAAAAAATTCTTGCTAGCTGTTAGTACCCTTATAGCATCACTATTTCGCGGAAAGAAATGTAACGGAAAGATAGCACGCCCAATGTTGGAAAAAGATGCTGATGCCTTAAATACCATGTGAACAACTCGCGACCATGTCAATCACCCTCTACTCACATGATGACATGCATATGCACGAGATGTTTGCCGGAGGGCCCAGATGAAGAAAATGAACTGCAATGCTAGATGGAATAGTTAGCACCCCAATCCGCGCGCACAATTTCTACGGAGTAATTGCACACCTTATGCAGTCAAAAGTTAAAAAGTACGTACACCTTATGCAGTCAAAAGTTAAAAAGTACGTACAATCAACACTAATGAGATGTCGTGGTAGAAATGATACGAATATAAGAAACTTGAACTGGTAGCCCTTGACAGAGCAAAATGGCGACAAATGATCCTGTAACCAATTGCGCTGAACAAAAGGCTTGTATAACTTCGTTTGGTTTGGGTACTCATCCCACATTTTCTTCATATCCTCTTCATACATATCAATAAAGCATGGATTAATATTCAAAAAGGATTACAAATAGCCAATATGCCTTAAAACACTGATTTATGCTCTCTCTTTTTTGTTCGACGGTCAAGGGTGTCCAGGCCAGCTTATGCACACCTCGACCAGTCCCTCACCGGTCCGGTCAAAGACAGGCTATCCACACCGTAACTAATGGATTCACAAAAAATTACTTTCTTGCGGCCTCACCCCAAGAATCGAACCTTGGTGAATTGTGTGGGAAACAGATCCACCAACCAACTGACTAACCCGGGCTGATTTACCCATTTATTCGCTAATTACAAGAAGGGCTTGTGTGTGAGATATGCAATGTTAAAACCAATGTCTCAGCCCACTCTAAGCATATGTTCCAAGCAGCATGCAGAGTAAATAACAAACAAATTCCACAACTTACCGCCCCTAAACCTCCACCTGAATTAGAGCCAAGGATACTTCATCTGGTGCTGTGATTGTCCCAGCCGTACACACCAGAGTGTGTATAACTGAGTCCAGAACTCAAACATAAGAAGTTTTATGTGCACATAAAAGAAACAAATTCACCCAGATTGCGCTGTAACACAAGCCAAAGTAGGAACAAAGTGCAGGCACCATCTTAAGGTTACCTTTACCAGGACTCTCACCTGTCTGTGACAAATCATAACACTCCTTAGGCTCTGTTTGGACTTTCAATAGATACGCATCTAGATTGAAGGGTGTTGTAATTCAATTTCACCATAGTAAAAAAGGTTTAGCTAGATTACTTTAGTTTAAACTCCTTCCATGGCTAGATCCTTACTATGAACTACTTCAAATCTCTTATAGAATACTTGCAATAGGTTCGGGACATTGTGTAGACTAGCACTGTAAAAATACATGAAGTTCAAGTTCCTTCAAAGCACTGACTTTATAACTGTGTTGCTAGCTTTTAGTACCTTTATAGCATCACCATTCCACAGAAAGACGTGTAGACAAAAGACTATAAGACAACACAATCAATATTGGAAAAAGATGCTAAATGCCTTAAATACATTGAGAACAACTCGCGAGTTACAACCATGTCAATCACCCTCTACTCACATGCTGACATGCACATGCTCAAGAAGTTTGCCCAATGGCACAAATGAAGAAAATGAAAATGGAATATTTAGTTCCTCAATGTGTATACACAGTTTCTATGAAGCAATTGCAGTCAAAAGTTAAAAAGTACGTTCAATCAGCACCCATGGGATGTTGTGGTAAAATGATACCAACATAAGAAACTTGATAGAACTGGTAGCCCTTGACATAGCAAAATATAACAAACAATGATTCATGTAGACTTATACAAATTGCCGCCCATTAACCTCAACCTGAATTAGACTAGAGTGCTGTGATTATCCAGCCATACACACTAGAGTGTGTATATCCAGAACTCATCTGTAACAAGTTTTACGTGCACATAAAAGTAACAAATTCACCCAGATTACACTGTAACGTAAGTCAAAGTCAGAACAAAGTGCAGGCACCGTCTTTCGGTTACCTTTACCACAACTCTCACCTGCCAGTGACAAATCAAAACATCCCCTAGGCTTTGTTCGGACTTTCAATAAATAAGCATTTAGATCAATGGGCGTTGTAATTCAATTTCACCATAGTACAAAAGGCTAATTATAGTACACTTTTGGATTTTTTTGTAAAATTACTGAACAATGGTCCCTCGCAAGCGTAATCCTGCGCCCGCTACTGCTTCTATATGTAAGATCCTTACTATGAACGACTTCAAATCTCTCATAGCTTATAGATTAGTAGTTAATTACTAGAAATCTATCACTGTAAATCTCCAAAACTCAATTTAAAAAATCCACACGTCAATGATCAAACCTAATTTGCACCATTCTCATTGACTAACTAAAGTCTAATCCCTTCAATTCTATCCACATCTCTGAACTCTCAAACAGAGCCTGCATTAGCCCAATAGAACACAACAGTCACGTTTCCATTTTCTGATGAAAAAGGGTAACTTCAAAAAACAATGAAGAAGTGTGGTACTGGGAATTCAAATTCCATATATTTTCAAATAGTTTTACACATATTTCGTCAAACTAACATCACAAAACTCAGAAAATCAACACAATCCCCATAAACCAGCAACGAGAAAATAAAAACTAAGAATCTTTGCGAAAGAAATCATCTATCCGACGAGTACCAGCCGGAACCGGCTTCTCAGCTGTTCGAGCACGACTCCGCTCTGCCGCCTTCGGTCTATCCACCACCGGTTCAGAAACCACCGGCAACGATTCAAGGAGGAAATCACTGGTCGGCCGGTGCCTCTTAACGGCAACTCTCAAGTGCTCGAGCTTCACCGTCTTCCGCTTCTTCTGGATCGCGACTCGAGCCGATTCCTCGGCGAGGAATTCGAGGAAGAGGTCGGTGCAGCAGGAGATTAAAAACAGGGCTTCCGAGTTGACCTTGTTGATTTCTTTGTCGAGTTTCATGATTTTCTTGACTCGGGTTGGGGGAAGGGACGGCGCGATGGTCTCTGTGGTGGTGGTGTTGAGTTCTTCTTCTTGTTCCGCCATTGGAGGTCTGAGAGATAAAGGTTTGGATCAGGAATGAAGTGGTTTTAGGGTTTCTGATTTTGGCGGGACTTTTGGGTTCATTTATCCAATTGCCCGCCATTTGACCCTTTAATCGTCAAGTACCCCTGGCGCGAAAAGGAAGTCTATGGTGTATGAGTATATTTTTGGGCAATTTACACCAACCTCTCCTGAGTCCTAAGGCCTCCCTAAGGTTTCTGATAAATATATTTCGCCACAATCTTTCAACTTATTACACCGACCTTCCTTGCAGGGGAATAACTTAAATCAATTACATCGATTCTGTTCCCCTTCCGTTAGATTGGTGGACTCCACGTTACTGATTTTTTTCTTTTTGTAAAATGTGTAGTTCCCTCTTTACCCTTAAGTATTTTCTAAGAAATTCATACCAAAGAATTACTGTAGATTTTTGGGACTACATTCGTCGGAGTGTAAACTAAATCAAAAACTTGGAATCCAAGAACCTAATAGAACAGAGAGGATCTTTGCTAAGCTAAGTGGTTCCCATTGAAGGATGTTACAATCATTGAAGGAGGACATTGTAATTAATTGAAAGGTTAGGACGCCATTGTATTTGTTGGGAACTTTGTGGGAGGTTGGTCTAAATTACCTTCTAGTTTTTTTAATAATTCGAGATTGTCTGCCTTACCATATGCGCTATTCAATCAATTTTAGGAGACAAATCTTATCATTCACTAACAGGAGGGCGAATTTACTTTGAGACAAAGTCTTATACTATACTAACTTTTATAAAAATTGACAACACCTAAAATTTTCGAACTGGAAACTTTAAAAGATAACAAATCCTAAGCTATAGGATATACAAACCCATAAGCCGAAGTAACTACTAAATTGATTCGATTAGGACCGAGCCCTCTTATTTGGTCTAGTTTTATGCTTTAGTACTGTGGTTATGGTTATGAAAAATAAGACCCAACTTTAAAACTACAGTTAGAACCGAAACAAACTATTTGGTATCAATATATACAAACCCATATATAATTATGTGTTTTCATTTGGTAAGTTGATTTTTTTTTTCTCCAGGGAAGTAAATTACCATTCCTGCCACCCAGTTCTGCCTGCAGAATGTCGTGTGTGACAGTGGTAGAAGGTGGATGTTGAACTTTGATTGTCAGAGGGATGTTGTTGGTGACATTACTCGATCACGAGGATGGCAAGTGATGCCCTGGCCCCTAAGGCAAGGCACTCTTATAAATACCCCTATAATAAACCCTAACATGTATGCTCTCTTCTTCTTACTTAAGCTCTACACTCTTCTTCACAACATGAGTTATAACTTAAGCTTCGAAGTGCCTTCAAGCCACCTTTGGCCGCACGGTACTAACTGATTGTTGCTCTTATATGAACCAGAGGGAAGAGGAGGGCGGTTATATCATACCCGTTCCCAAGAGATCCAAAAAGGAGTTTAGTCCCAAAAAGTGAACACCTTAAATTTTCAAATGGGTGTAGAGAAAAGTTAGGGGCTAAAGAGAAATTGTTTAGGTTCAAATAGTATCCCTCTTGGTTTTTTGTTCATGTAAACTAAACTCGCTAATGTTTATCCACAAACACAAATCCAAGCAACAATTCAAATTTAACTTTATAGAAGTATTTTTTTATTTTGAGCAATATGAAGACTACCCTCAAATAACTATTGTAATGTGATACTATATCGACCACGTGAGTTTCGTAAAATTAAATCAAGTCGTCACAACAACATATGAAATAATCCCGTGTGGATAAGAAACAAATTAATATAGAAATACTCTTATAGGAGAGCTAATAAATAATTTTTGTCTTCGACAATATTTGACTTTGACTTCTTAGCAGACGGTTACAGGGTGGTGGCCCTTAGTTAGTTAATCATTCAAAAATATTAGCACAAGCCCCAACCCACAAGCTAGGGAGATGCTAGTTTGGGTCTACATACCTAAGAGCATCTCCAACCTATCTCTATTTGAACCTTTAAAATAGACAATTAAGTTTTAGTCTCACTCACAAAATGCAGATGGATCTCTATTAATGTGAGTTGAAAATAACTCAACATATGCGTAAAAAATGGTACCATAAATGAGATTCATCTTCAATTTACTTTGATAAATTCATGAAAATATTAAAACTAAATATTTGGAGGGAAATGAATATTTTTAAAAGATGAGAATATTTTTTTTTTTTGAAAATTAGAGATGGAAATGGAGAACTGGGGTTGGAGTATGTGAGAGTCCAACACACTTTTTGAATAAAATATCATTAGTTGAGTCTCCAAAATAGAGATTTGTGAGATATGGGTTTCTAGCTCTAATCCAAATAAACATAAAGCCCGATGTCAGATTTCCTCAAATCCAAACTACTTTCAAGTTGGTAGAGAAAAGAAACTTTAAGCATTTATAATTCACCGTGTAATGTATCTTTTCCAATACAACAAAAGGAAATAATGCTCTTTGAAATACAGAGAAATACAGTATAAAGCCTTGTGTCTTCGAATTGAAATTGACATTATACCAGCAGCATGCATGCATGCATGTCAAACTAATCTAACCAAGTACTAAGCAAAAGTTGGATATGAAGTTGCAAGTATTAAGGATGGAGATCGTCTGGCAATCCCTCCGTTTCCGTTCACTCCCCACCTTATGCCCCAAGAGTTCTCGATAAGTGAGTAAGTTTTGTCTTCTTTTCCATCATGCCCCATTCATGTTACTAGTATTGCATGCTTTTGGATTTTTCCTTCGGGTGTATACATGAATTAGTTGAACCTTCATAAATTTTCTATTAAACATTCAACAACAAATAAACAGTATTAACTAATGATAACTTGACAGAAAATTGTTTATCTGTTGACACAAAGTAACAAAGTTAGTTAATATTGTTTATCTGTTGTTGAATGTTTAATAGAAAATTTATGAAGGTTCGACTAATTCATGTATACTCCCGAAGGAAAAATCCAAAAGCATGCAATAAAAGTAACAGGAATGGGGCGTGATGAAAAAGAAGACAAAACTTACTGGCTTATCAAGAACTCCTGGGGCACAAGGTGGAGAGTGAACAGAAACGGAGGGATTGCCAGACAATTTCCATCCTTAATATTTGCAACTTCGTATCCAACATTTGCTTAGTACTTGGTTAGAATGTTAGTTTGACTTTGACATGCATGTATGTTGCTACTGTGCAATCTACATGATCGAAAATACCTTTTTCTATCATTTTTTTTAATTAATAATATTTCCTTTCTAGCTCCCTCCTCTCCCTCCATAGTTCTCCAGCCTCTTAAAAGTTAAAAGCATATATTTGATAAGTGATAGGTAAGAACATCATTATCCGTTGCACCATATAAAGGAAATGATTTTCACACACCCCATTTTATAATCCATACTCCCTTTTTTGTCTTTATCCACATAAATTCACAATATTGCCCTTTTTCAATACACCTTTTCCACACATCCAAGGGTAATATTGTAAATTCATGAAGATAAGACAAAAAAGGGAGTGTGAATTGTAAAATGAGGGGTGTGAAAATCATTTTCCAAAAAAAAAAACAAACCAAATTTAACATCAAAAAACACAGTTTATAACTTAGCAAGTCACTTTTAAAAAAACTCACAAAATCAGACTTTCTATTATAACTTCACTATATTAAATTATTCTTCTTTTCCACTCCTACTCCCGAAAAAAAAAAAGTGAACAAGGAATTTAGAGAGGGGTCAGGAGAGAGAAATGATTAAAATTATTCTTAGCCCGTGAACAATGCCTACTCAATTTTGAGTCAGAACTATAGCAAAAGTAAGCAAATCATCAATTTGGTGAGTTGTTTTTCTTTCTTTTTTTTGCCAAAACGATAGCAGATGATATTATATTTTCACTAAAAACATTACATCAAAGATGAGACTTATCTCTAAGTAAGGGATCAAGCAACCAAGACGGCGGGGAATCAGTCCAAAGACTAGACCCCATACCAAGATCACCTTTACCTGCCAACACATGATCTACTCTATTACAAGATCTTCGAGCAAAAGAAAAATAACAAGAATGAAAACCTTTGCTAAATTGTAAATTGTCCTGTGCATAACATATGTTCATGCTAGTACTTCAAGATCCATAAAAACCCCAGCCTTTTTAATCACTATTTAACATGTAAAAAGATAACACTGAATATTTGTAAGGCCCTCAGTTATTTGTTCGAATCACTTTAATTTTGGGAAGCAGATCCGAGACAGGAATAGATGCCCAAGTACAAATCTTTTCTCACAGAAGGAACCAAACGAAAACCCCAAATTTGGTGGGTCTTTAAAGGGTAATAACAAATAAAGGAAGAGGGAAAAAAGGTTCACAATAGAATGAGAGGTTGCCAAAAAGAGAATTACTATCAATTAAGGAAAGGATTTGGCCTTATTTCTCAATCCATATGCAGTCACTTGACTTGTCGATCGAGTAACTTGTTGCTTCTTGGGCAAACACCAATCCAAAACTTCCGAAAGCTTAACTAAAAACTAACGTGCTCAAAATTAAAAATAAATGATTTGGAGATTCTTTTCCACACATAGATAGACGTTCTAGAATAAAATGAAAAGTAAGCACACAACTCGATAAAAGGGAAATACATGTAAATGTGTGTTTTGTTCATGAACGTGCCAACCAAAAGAGAGCTCGGCTATAAGAGCTTACAATGCATATCAAACTTGTACTAAGGAAAAGTTGGATACATAGTTCTAAATACTAAGGATGGATTTCCTCTCGCAATCCTTCCGTATCCATTAACTCCCCATCTTGTGCTCCATGAATTTTTGATAATCCAGTAATTTATTTTCTTTTTCATCATGCCCCATTCCTACAATCAATATGGCATGTTTTTCGATTTTTCCTGAAGGTGCATAATGGTAATTAGTTGAACCTTCATAAATATCCTGTAAACATTCAACAAAAAATAAATAAAATTAATTAATAATAGCTTGACTCATTTCTCTATAAATCTATCATCATCCCACATTTAAAGGTTAAATTGAGAGAAATAACAAGTCTACAATCACACCTAAATACACACATATTTAAATTTGTGAGACCCGCACACTTGCATGTGTGGAAATAGGTCTATTATCCTATGTCAATCGGATTGTTTTTGGTTTCTCATTTTTTTTAATGGCGGGCTCGTCACTATATATTGTAATTTGTATCATATATATAGAGCAGTAAAATTTCAAAACCAATAAGACCATATTCAGAATCGGCAAATAAACAAGTTAACCGAAAAATCGCTATTCCCTTGATAAGAAAAGGGAATTATTATAGGCATTCTTTTTTTCTCTATTGGCACTCAATTATTTTGTCTTTATTGGATAAATTTACTCTTACACTTTATGTATAAAGACAAAAAAAGAAGTGCCAATAGAGAAAATGGGAGTGCCAATATCAATTCCTTAGAAAAATACATATAGTTAATGTGGGCCGAAGGAAAGTAACGCTACGTTTGGGCTATCTTCTTATTGGACTTTGTAGACTTCTTGGGCAACCAAAAAGGCCATATATTAGGACCAATTTCTTTTTGGAATTTTATCAAGTGACCAAAAAGTCCATACGTTTTTGGTTAAATGCAAAGACAAATAAAGACAACTTAGCCCAAACAAGTTATCCTTCATCTAAAGCCAATTTTTTTTTTTGTAAAATATAAGCAAAAAGTCCTTAAAAAGCAACCAAAAATGGGCAATTGGGTTAAGCCCAACTTCTATAATATTAGTAGAGTGATACTTAACCGTCTATTTTTTCTGGATAAAAAAAAAAAATCTCTTTGTTATACAGTAACTCTGTTCCAACAAACAAACATTGGGTGGGATAGTGGATACATAATAAAGCAACCAAATATGGATGTTGATAATTTATTCCCTTATTCCCGTTTGGGGGTTCCAGGGTGAGAGCGCGAGTGCTCTTTTAGTTAGGTGTACCCAAAATCACATGACGTGAGTGCGCAAATGTGAGAGTTTTTAAAAGCACCTCAAATTAGTAAATTGCGAGAGCGAATATTGAAAACGAAATTAGAGGATCGTCCTACCGAAGATTATGTATGACCTAGGGTGTACTTCTCTGAATTTTATTGATATTGTTGTTGTTAGTTAGAGTGTTCAACAATTAATAAAGAAAAATTTACCCCTTCGAAAGCTTTTTTTGTTGAATGAGTATAGCAGTTCACTTCTTCTTCTTTGCAGCAGTCCAATAACTCTTTCGATGATAACTCTTTGCTGCGCTCCAGGAACTCCGGGGAGGATAAATCCTTGAGCTTTTTCGCCTCCCGGATAAGTTTCAGTCGATAACCTGCCGTAACAGCTTCCGCAGCCACAATCGCCCAACACATGCCTGCAATAGAAAGTACCTTGTAATTAACAATGTTTATCCCATTGACATTCACAGTATGCTAATTACCTTAAGTAATGCTTGCCTTTCAACATAGAAATGTGCTTACATACAACATGAAGTGCAATCGCCGATTAAAAAACAAACATGAAGTGCAATTACCACAACATATGTCCTAAGCATGACATGGGCTTACTTACACACACTTTCAATCATCTCTATCTAATATCAATCAGAGGTAATAATTTGATTGGTGTAAATAATTAACATTAATACATATAAATAAGCCTAGTAAAGGCTAATCATATTACAAGGATTGTGATGTTCTTTTCAAGATTCTTTTAATTTATTTAAACTGAACTTCGACCAAATCGAGTTGATCTCTCAATAACTTTATTTAGATAGCAAACGATCGAGCTGAAGCAATTAATTCAGCCATCTTCTAATTACAAAAGTAAAATCAATAAAGCAGGAAACATACGAACATTTCTGATTGATTTGCATTGAAGATGAAAAATCCTAGATCGCCTAGGTTTAATAATTTGCTAGGTTTTATCTTTTTATCTCAATAAAAATTAATATATGAACAAATCACAAACTACGCAAGCAATTAATCAGAGAACACTAGGATATACGT
>JAXBDA010004540.1:0-28471 GCA_036023075.1 Gaultheria prostrata | reverse complement strand
TTTCCCCCTCCCCCTTCTTCCCCCCTCCCCCTCCTCTCGATGTACCCTTATCGAGTATCAATAAATTTCTTCTTTTACTGAGCAAAAAAAAAAAAAAACAATATGAGATAGCGCATGGATAACGTCTAAAGCTATTCGTCAAAACCTGCAATCTCCTAAAACAAGTAGCTTTGGCCCATCTCAAAGCCTGCAAAATTGCCAAAGCCTCCATACCCGATCGAAGAGGTACAAAGCATAAACTCGAGTAAATCCCTGAGCTAACTGACCCATCACACAAACTTCAGCCCACCAACCAGCAACCCTAAACAAGGACTCCTTACGCCAAGCACCATCAACCATCACCTTTGATACCTGGCCTGGGCAACATCAACCACCGCACCAAAAGCAAAAACAAGATGGCCTTCCCTGGATAGCTTTATCGGCCGATTCACCTCCCTAAGCTTCATTATATTCAATGTTAATAAGACAACATATATCACTCACGGAATTCGTAACCTCACAACCCCTAAAAGGATTTTGGGCTCCATTAATCCACTCATCTCTGAAGACTCCGATACTCTGGCCATCCCCAACTTCCCACTTAAGCCCATTAACTTATGAATTCTTGCCACCTATTGCAACCATTGCTCTCCTCATGAAAAAACATTCTGCAATACTATCTAAGATGGTGAGCAATAAAAGTAAATACAAAAACATCATGTATAGTACTATATATTAAGGATAACATTCAACAAACATATCCATGTTACCATAGAATCGGTATAATTTTGCATTTTCCTACAACGCTCGCATCCTGATAGAAATAGATTACACCAAAGAAAAAAATATCTAGAAAAATATCTAGAAGGTTGATATATTTTAGCATACGGAAAAATTATGTAACAAATTAAAACCTATTAATTTCTTCTCGGCGAAAGGAACAACAATTGAATGTCGGTGATTTTCTCGCGTTTCAAATTACAAAGAAAGTCAATAATAAAAAACTAAGGGAAAAATGATGAAGTTACACGATGGTGAAGACTTCCACCAAAGGAAAAGGGAAAAAAAAAGGTACTCTAAAAATTTGGAATACTCCACTTGAAGACATTTTGGATTGAAGCTTCAATCATTTAACAAAAAAATTAAATAGATATACTATGTGATTGTCTATTTTTTATTAAGTTTGTATTGATCTCCTTCTTCAATTTATAGATTGATGTTTTTTTCTTATAATGGTCCACGATTCCACATAGCTCTCTTTTCTTCATTTTTTTTTCAATATTGAGTAACAATGTCTTAACCAATAATATGTTGCAAATGTTCTCGGAATTGCATGGGATAGAGCGAGATAAAGAATTCCAAATATTGAAAAAGGCACAAGGATTGTAGCAAATATGATAAGGATAATGTCACATGTCTCACTTCAAAACTTGAATCACAACCGAATGAATTCTTGCCACTTGTCGCAATCATAACTCTCCTCACGAAAAGACATTCTGCAATACTATATAAAATATAAATTTTGATATTTTATGGTGTGCTGCTTATCTCTCAATTCAACAAAGCAAGGGCTTTTTTTTGTTTTTTTGTTTTGGTACTCTCATGATCATCCTGGGACATTGATAATGACTTTAGAATACATTTTCACATCTTATGATCATTAGATTAGCTTTTTTTCCAGGTGCTCCAAAAGTAATACATATACATATAGTGCTCCATTTGTTCAGGCCATAACCAAGACAATGGTTACTGCCCCAAAAACCACTTCGACATTGATAGATTCGAAATGACCTTTGCTAATGTCTAGAAGTATATCTTTCTTGGATTTTACTGCCTTTTGTACATTGCCATCTTGTTTGCGACCTACTACTTTGGAGTGCACGTAAATAATCGGAACCACTCGATTTGTTGTAAATATATTTCTAAAAATGCCTGTAAACAGCTATTGGTAATAGTGTGATCAATTTTCGTCCCCGAATTCGCCAGGGAAAAAATTTAATTGAATCAATCAAGTCTTTACCGATATCCGAACAAGCTGATTATTTACAGGGGTTCGTAAATAATATTTTAAATAAATTAAACGGCTCCGATATCCGAATGAGCTGATTATTTCTTTCTTGCATGTATTGAACCTAGGGATGAAAGTATAACCCAAAAAAAACGAGCCGGCCGACTGAACCGAATAATTTTTGGCAATTTCGGTCGGTTTTGAAAGGGGTTCGGTTCTGTTGGTTCGGTTTAAAAAAAAAATTAAAATTTGGTTTATGAGCAAATAAAACCGAAGTGAACCGCACCAAACCGAAATCTTTTTCTTGCTCTGTTTTATAGTCCAGCCCAGTAGAAACCCAGATCACCACCATTCTCCACATGGCCCATATAGGCCCAAATAATTATTAAAAAGACCCTAAGGAGGCCTAAACACATTTTTATACATCGATCATCAGTCATCTCTCCCAAAACCCCCAAAACCCTAACTTCTCTACGTCTTACCAGAGCCTCCCTTCTAAGAAGAGATCAGCCATGGCCCAGCTTCAGTTGGTAGATTCGATTGGGAATTAAGAAGAAGAAAAGGTGTAGTTCGCCAGAGCAGAACTTCGAATTTCAAAATACTCCAACAGGTTTATATGAATGTTTTCATTCGGTATTTGTATCGAGAAGTCGTTTATCGGTTCGGTTCGAAAATCGATTTCATCCCAAAATGAACCATGTATATATCTGTATAACAACTGCGTATATTTGATTTTTGAGCCGGTAAGTTTTTTATGCAGCTTGATTGACATTACAATTAGGGCACCGGAACACACAGTGAAGAGATGGCTCGTTTCCGAAATGTAAGCCATGGATGATTTATGTTCGATTTTGCATTCTGTTTGGCTTGTTGCTATCGTTTCGGTGGCATGTATTGGGTTAATTTTTACTGTGCGAAATGAAATTGAATCAGAACAAGAAGAAGGCATTCGTGAAGCCAATTATGAAGAAGCAGCCGAGTGTGGATCATATCACGGGTGACAAGATCCCGAAGAGCTTTGTATTTTCGAGAGGGAAGTTGCCTGGTTCTCTTAGACAATTGCAGGTGGACTTGAGAAAGTTGATGCTTCCTTATACTGCCCTTAAGCTTAAGGTAATTACTTTTGGTGGCATGAGTCAGCTATATTGTTTTTATAAAGGAAAATGCTAACCACAGCCCAGATAATGGGGAAAAGGTGTAGTAATATTCGAGAAAAGTGTTTGAGAACAACAATTCATGAACGTGTATTGCTATCCGTGGAATATGTATTTACATGCTCACTTGTTTGGCAGTATATGCATGCACTATTCATTCATGCCAACAAGAGTGGCTTAAAAAATTTTCAATGGTTGCTTAGAAGAACTATTACGTCTAGACATCAGAGTGAAAAATGAAAATAGTACAAGTTTTATAGATTTATGGGAAGTATCTAGGTCACATAATCCTTCAGTAGCACACCGAGCTCTCGTGTAAGTTTAGTACTATGGGATGTTTCCAAAAGATGCTTTCCCGCCCCACGCATGCGGATTATGTAGACTGTATCGGCCATTCAGCCTGTTTGTTGGGGGATATTAGCTTCTGGTAAATGCTTTCAGGAGATTCATATTTTGTCAGGCTCTTTTTAATTTCTCCTGTCAGTAATCTGTTGATTTGGGACATAAGGCTCGGTTTGGTTTGGTTGGTTTGGTTAGTAATCTGTTGATTGTTTGTGAATCTGTGATTTGCGGTGACTAGTATCAGTTCAAAGATAGTTTCATCGTTAAAGTACAGTGTTGAAGTAAAACACTAGCTGAACATTGAAGGAATGGTATATGCCATTGATACATAAATCCGAGAACGAAATGGCTTCCTTTCCTAAGCAGTTTAGGGTCTTCCTTTTATTTGTGAAATACTCTGAATGTAATGGATGTCCCCCTTTTATAGAGGATCTTAGCTTATAATTTATCATATTTTGTTCTGCTTACAATGTGAAGTTTGGTAAAAGTAAGCATGCTTGTGGCTTAACTTGGTGCTTGATCACTGTCTTATAATTGCAGGAAAAGAGGCGGAATAATATCAAAGACTTCTTGAACATTGCAGGGCCTATGGGCGTTACGCATTTCCTCATATTATCAAAAACTGAAACTGCACCGTATTTGAGGGTTGCCAGAACTCCGCAAGGCCCGACTCTAACATTTAAAATACAAGAGTATTCATTGGCAGTTGATGTTGCTCATTCTCAAGTGCGCCCAAGATGTCCTAAAGATCTCTTCAAAAACCCACCCTTGGTAATAATCTTATTCTGAGGAGCGTACCCATCTGTGCTGTGTCCATATTGTTGCAACTGATTTCATCTAGATACATAGCACAGCTATTTAGTTGGTAGTGACCAGAGAGATATCACAAATTGGTAACTCTGATGAGAATCTTATCATGAACCAGCCATTAAAATCAAGTTTAGATGTCTCTCTGGAACCTGTCATTTCCTTTTTCTGCCATGTGATATGCTATTATGCTGTAATCATGGATATGTGTCGGTGCAAAAGAGCCTATGGTCTAGCTCTCCGAAGTAGATTCTTGTTCTCTTCATGTGTGACTTTACAGTTTTCCCGCATTAACAAGTTGGTAACCTTCCTTGTAACTGTATGTAAAGTAAACATTTACAGTTCTTCTGTCAACACTCGTACCAACCTTTTTTTATATTCAAGCTCTATAAAGTGCAGCTTTCTATATTTCCATATTCTGTATAAAATTTGTAGTTGTTTTCAAGTATCAACCAACGGTTGGAAATGATACATTTCCTTGTAGTACTTGTTTTTTGATTACTTATTCAGATTTTGAATCCTCTTTTTATCCTAGATTGTTCTTTCTGGTTTTGGGACGGGGGAGCAACACCTGAAGCTTACAACTATTATGTTCCAGAACATCTTTCCAGCCATTGATATTAACACTGTGAGTGCTATGACAATGTCACCCAGATTCTTGCATCGGCTTGAGTACTGCTTACCCTCTTATGTTTTTTTATTATTACTTACCCTCTTATGTTGCTTGTGTTGCAGGTGAAACTCTCTTCGTGTGAGAGAATTGTGTTGCTAAATTATAATAAGGAGACAAAACTTATTGATTTTCGACATTACTCCATCAGACTACAACCTGTTGGGGTCTCACGCAGAATCAGAAAGTTTGTGCAGAACCATCAAGTTCCTGATTTAAGAAGTCTTCAAGACGTGAGTGACTTTGTCACCAAGTATGCTCTCTCTCTCTCTCTCTCTCTCTTTCTCTCTCTCATGCATGATTGCGTGCATGTGGGAATGAAATACCTATTAAAAGGAACTTTCAACTTGACTTTGTGTATGCATTTATGTTTGTTTTTGTGAGCATTAGAACCTAGAGGCATAGAAGGAAATCTGTAGTTCAGATAGTCTAGCTAAGGTTTTGAATCCCGTACCGTACCAGCCAGTATTTGGGTAAAACCGGTATCTTCCTTCCTCAAATACCCTCCCGGCTCCAATACTGATTCTTACCGGAAATTCTGGTTGATCTTGGGCGAGAGGGCGTTAATTATGATTCCGGCCGGTACTGTTTTTTGCACTGATGGTCACTGGTTCTACAAACACAGGTCCGATCGGAATCAGAGAGAGAGAGCGCGCGCGCGCTTAGAGAGTGTGCAAGAGATTGCTCGGCGGCAGAAACTCTTAGGCACAGCAAACAGGGAATACAGCCAAGGGATAAAAGCTTTAGATAATGATGACAACCCTAAATGCCACAATGAGCAACTTAACCCTCTTATTTCACGTGTAAAATGGTTAGGTGTTGCCCGTTGGGAGATGGGTTGATTGAGAAGGATTTTTTTTATGTGAGCCTGAAACTTGAACAGATCTAACTTTTGTTAGTTAGTGGGAGGTTTTTTTTCCCGAACATGGAGTTAGATTGATAATTTCGAGTAAAATAGAGATTATGTAATGAGGGTGTAATTTTTGTAGTTTAATGAAAGTTTATGTAATGATGAATTAGATGGTATGGAGAAAATTATAAAATGGAATAGAGAGAAAATAATGTGTAGTTTTCATTGCCTGATGGAAGTTCATGTAATGATAAATTGAGTGGTATGAGAGACATTATTGATTTATATAGAGGTAGTAGCGCTAAATCTGAAACGGTACCCAGTATCTTACTGGGACTGGTACGGTACGTACCGTACCAGTAGGAACGTATTCAGAACCTTGAGTCTAGCAGCTCTAGCTTCAAATTGGTCGACCAGTGCCTCGGTGTTGCATTAGAGTTTGGAAAGGGTACCTCTGTAGTCTATAGTATATACAACAATGCTTGACCAAGAAAAAGGAAATTTAATTATGTATATTAGTATATTAACATAAAACCACACGAAAAGAAGCTCTTTTGATACCTCATGATGATGAGTTTGGAATGTTTCCTATTTTTGGTTCAAAGTTGTGATGTTCTGCTTTCTCACCCTTGGTTTTTGCCCCGTAGGGCTGGTTATGGATCAGAAAGCGAAGCAGATGATGAAGCAGCAACTGTAAGTCTACCAAGCGATATTGGTAGGGTTAACCGAGCTTCCACAAAAAGTGCTGTCAAGCTTCAAGAGATTGGGCCTCGAATGACTCTTCAACTCATGAAAGTCGAGGAAGGATTGTGTTCTGGTGGCGTCATATTCAGTGAATATGGTAAAAGTTCATCTGATATATAAAAACCCATATTTTACCTCGTCTCTTTTGGTGGTGAAAACTGAAAACCCATATTTATGCAGTGTCTTTACAATTAGCTTATTGTTGTGCACCAGTTTGTGCATGTCAGGAGTGGTCAGCGGCTTTTCACTCTATTATTTTCTTACTCTGTTTTTTTTTTAACTGCGATTTGTTCGGTTTGTCACTTTCTGTTTAGGCTTCCTCTTTTGGGCCTTTATGGCACCTAACTCTCACATTCCTGCCCCTTTCAGATCATGGCAAACAGAAAACTCAGGAAACTGAGGTAGAGGAAAAGGAAGAAGAGGAGGAAGATATGGCGGAAGATTAGCTGTGAACCTTTTTCGAACAGAAATATGAGGAAGTACTTATTTTGTATTTTGAGGATACTTTTGTTTGAGAGTTCCGAGTCGTTGGGTTGTTCTTCTCTCTGGTGGAGGCTGGGCAGCTGGGTGTTGACGACTGACAGTTTTGTAATTCGAGAAATGAGATTCGTTACCAATATTTTCATGATGAGCTTCAGTTTTGTAATTCAAGAAATGGAAAAAAAATAATAGTGTGATTTTGTTTTCCAAATATTAGTTGATTCAAAGAACAAGGAAAGTCCGAGTCTTAAGCTTGGCGAAACTCTCATGTAATTCATGCTTGGAAACTGAAATCTGGGACATCTACTGTGGTCTAACCATAATGCTAGAAAAAGGATTCTCCAACATTGCTATTGATTCTGACTCGGCTATTGCCGTTCATTTGATAGTGGAAGGTCCAAATGCAGATCACACCCTCCTCACGCTCATCTTTGACGCTAAAGCTCTTTTAGCCCGTACAAGCTCGTCTAGTCGTCTATCACCCACATATTCCGCCAGGCTACCCCCAGTCGGTTCGGCATTTCATCCTTGAGGATGAAATTGGGCACCAGTAGGCCCAGGGACTAATGTCACATTCTATGTCTAAATTTGCTTATGTTTTATCTCTGTAATATGACTCTGCTCTAGTTGTTTTTAATCATTCCGAAGCACCAAAAAAAAAACCCATCAATTCAGCGTATGGAATTTATGTTCAAACTTCAGCCATCAGATATGACGTCTCTAGAGTAATATACTGAAAAAGGCAGAAAATATTAGAAACAAATTCCGCTATTGCTAAAGTATAATATACTGAAATCTCCGTTCCTCAAAATTCTAACTTCCGATAGAAAAATTGACACCCAAACCAGATGAATTCAGAGCTACTTTCTCAGTCATCAGCAAAACAAAGTCAGAAAACAAATAGGAATCCCATTGATAATCTTTTGCAACATTTTGGTTTAGTACATAAAGTGCACAACGAGCATCCAATAAAGCACACAACAAAAATGCCGCCCAGGCCTAGAGGTATCAAAACAAATAACTGCTTTACATGAATGGTGGCAAATCCAGCAACCAGCAAACACTTGACAATGAAAAGTTTGTGAATAGTCTTTTTACCGAATCGGGTCGACCATTCTCACATCATTTTTCTTACGCCGGCATCTATGATGGGTTTTTTGCAGTGTGTTCTCACCAACCATCTCCATATTAGAATCTGTACCTGGTGCAAAAAAGGGAAAGGAAACACATTAAGATTTACTGCCTTCTCAATCACATAAAGCAAAAACGACTTGACTATCAGTGTGTAACTAAGCATTCCACATTGCATAACGAAACTCGAAATTATTTCACAAGTAGAGCAAGAACGGAGGTGGCAAGCACTGCCTCTCCTGTCCGAAGCAACAGGAGATAAAATTAGGCCCCACAAGATGTCATCATCGCTAGGTGATGAAGATTGCTCATAATTCCATTGTTAACGGTACCTAGTTCATTGGGGTTTTCCCTTTGTGATAGCTGGGATGACATTAAAGAGAAGTTAAAAATCCAAAAATAGAATCACGCCTCGACTTCCATTTTCCTTATCATAGCCTACTGTGGATCGCCATGTGAGTTCTGCATCATAGAACACATGTATCTTATGTGACTTTGTACCAGCAGGAACAACCCTCGTCATCCTGAGAAACAAATATACTATGCCAATTACCATCATATTGCATGATGACATTTTATGTTTATCTTTCCTTGCATGACCGGAGAAAGGAAACGATTCTCCAAGAGTCTCGGGCCCAGAAGTGCATGATAAGTACTGCCAAAAGCCCAATACTGCAGAGGAAATTAAGTGACAGATACAAACTACCGAAAGGCGTCTATAACTTCTCCACCAGAACCTACCCCCACCCTAGAGTAGCTAGATGGAAGTAAAGACGGTGCTGCTTTTCCAAAAGCACACTTCCGTAGGCATGTAGTGTCTTCGCTCAAGCTACATCATAATCATCTCATACTCTTTAGCCAAGGTTTCCTACGCATCCCCAAGAGCTTTGGGACTGCAGAATCCATGCCATTGGGCGTTCTACACTGTCTTCTCTCTTTGTGACTGCAATCTTTCAACTATGGCTCATGAGATACTTTCTTTCCCCTTGAACAAAATCCAAAACAATAAGTAAAATATCAACTCCGAGACTCAACATGTTACCCGACACCTACAATCGCCATATCCCAAGTCCTAATAACAACCATCAACCGGCTCATGAAACAGATTAGTATCCTTCCCTATAAACATATAGCATTCCAAACCAATCGGTAACCTCCTCCACATGTCCACTCCATCACTTAACAATCACATAGCGCTGCAAAACCATCACTAACCTCAAACATTTGGACTGAAGCCAAATTCCAGTTTATCTGTTGACAACCCATCTTCATTTCTGTTGATAGAGAGCTCATTTCCCAAACAATTACACATTACCTATCAACCAAGTACCTAACCTAGTTTGTGATAATCACGAATCACCCGTGCTTTTCCTTGAATTCTGAATTTTGCTCTTACTCTTCCTTTAACAAAAACCAAAACTGAAGATAATATTTAGAAGCTAGTAGTATATAACAACAACAAAAAAAAGGGGGGAAAAAAGGCTGAAAAAAACAACATTTACAAAGCAAGAATTCCGGTGTACCTCCAATATTTTGACCCCAAAACAAGATCCGTTGATCCTCCTCTTCCTCATCCACCTCATCACCATCTCCCAACTCGGCATCCCCTCTATACCCCGGTTCACTCCCATACCCTGATGACTCATTCCCCACGCATTCAAAATTACCAATTTGCCCCACCCCACCACCACCACCACCACCCCCCACTCTCTCTCTCTCCCCACCACCACCACCACCGTCCCTCTCTCTCCTCAAACCCTTACCCGCTGCCACCTCGCTCACATCCGACCCCCAATTCCCCTCCCCACCGCCGTTCAGAAACAACTCCCCGCTCGAATCCGTCCCGCCCACCGCCACCGGGATGTCCGAACACGTGCCGTAAGCCCCGACGGAGCAGCTCCGAGCCGACACCGATCTCGACCCCCGCCGCCTCCGCCTCTTGCGGTCGATTAATCGGAGACCGGAGGACACAGATCGGTCGTCGTCGAGCAAGCTGAGCCTGGAGATGTCGATGGAGAATGAGGTGGCGCGATCGGAGAGGCAGGGTCTCTTGCTGTGGGCCCCGTTAGTGGAGTATTGGGGTTTTGGAGTGGTGGTAGTCTTGGAATCCGAGTGGTGATGGTGGGGAGAGGTTGGGAGGTAAAAGGGTCTCCAACTGTGGAGCTGGAATGTGCACGAGTCTATGGCGCGACGGGAATCTAGTCTTCTGTTGGTCATTTGTTGACGCAAGCCCTGATTTTGGGATTTTTGCAGGGGTTTCGAAGAAGAGAACACAGTACAAACTGATTTTGACTCCTGGATTCCCGAACAAGAGCCCGGGGGTGAGAGTTGGGAAATTCTCTGTTTGCCACTTCATCATAGTAAATTGTAATTTTAGGGAAAATGACCAAAAATGGTAGTTGGGGCAAAAAATTACTATAATTTTATAGCCATAATTTTAGAAATTACCAATACATGACACGGAGAAAAATAGTTTCACATAGATGACATTTTATCACTACACTACCCAAAATATCCCCGAGTGTTATTTCCCCAAATCATGCAAAACCTAAGTGCATTGATTTTGAGATAACGTGCAATGTTGGTTCATTCAAGGTGCAAATCTAATTCAGATAAGGTGCAATGTTTTCAAAGTCTGTCCAAACATACCTCGGGTGGGTTCGCGGACAGTTTGGATTGGGCGGATTGGGCGATCCGCTGGACAGCCCTGGCAGTCACACTTACTTGACCGTCGGAGTCCTTTTTGGACAACCACTGTCCAGGCTAGGCGCTAACGCGGGTGCTTAGTGTGCAGGTTATCTTCTCAGGCCAACGCTCAAGGTTCAAGTCAGGTTCAGCCATCTCATCACCTCTCAAAACCAAACCAGAAAGATCAAAAGGGTAACTCCGATGAAGCGACTCCCACAGGTAGTCAAATGTTATTTGTAGTTACTAGTTAGTGAGCTTGATACATGATGTCTACCACTAAGCTACCACTCCACTTGCTAAATGATGTGAGTATAAATTCGAATACAGACATGTCTGTAACCATATGTGTATGTGTTAGTCCCACAAGGTAAAATCATTTGATAAAATCAACTCATTTGCTAAAATCGACCATGATTTTATTAAATTTTAACTAAGGTTTGCTAAATCGACCATGATTTTATCAAATGAAGACATTTGCTAAAATCATGGTTGATATTAGCAAATGGTTGCTAAAATTGTTTAGCAAATATAAAGCCTAATAATTTGATGGTTTTAGGCACATCTGTGTATGAATATATACGCTATTGTTTGTGTATGAAATATCCTAGAATAGTAATGCTACTTATTAAAAAGAAAATAAAAAGTAGTACATAGATCCTCACAAAATAATCTTTATGTATAAGCAAAAATAAATTTTTGATAGTATAGGACCAACAACAATATAATCAGCCTTTATTTTTACCTTTTTGGGTACATCGGAATGTCCCATGTAAGGTTTTTGCTTCAACTATGAAGAAACTTTTAGCTTTGACATTTATGAACGAATTTGTGGAGAAGAAAGAAAAGATCGGACAAACACTACTTGAATTGGCAATGTTAATTCCCCATCTTTATCTTTCTCCATATCCGTACAACAGAAGAGAAAAGGGTAAAACAAAAAACCCAGTGAAAAGCAAGATCGCAAAAGCTGGGTCGAGTATTTTGCTCCTTAGGTCAACGCTAGTCGGGCAGAGAAGGAGCACCCAAGCACCGACTAGTGGTCAGCACAGCGCCTAAGCAGGGACTAGGCGCCAAAACTAATCGACTGCCTAAGTCCAACCACTAAAATAATAAGGAATAGAATTGCTGGAAGGCCAATAGTTCTACTGGAAGGAGGGCCTCGCTGAAATTATGGTCGAGATCCTACTCTTTGACCTTCATCTTCTGTTTAGTGACTCAGTCCACTAATTCGTATTCGAAAAATGCTGCTGCATTTAGTAGCGGAAACTGAAGTTCCGGCAGAGAGTTCAATCTAGGTTCATGTCAACCGCGGGCTTCAGTAGAGTAGTTTTGTAATTCTAGTTTTATTGAGCATGAGTCAAACTCATAATTTGGTTCGTTACCTCAATACTGCGGGAAGCAGATGGGTGTGCCTTTCAACTGGCCAAGAGCAGCAGTTGAGGCCACATTCGGGTGTTCATCTTCAAGCGGTCACCGATTTTTCATAACACAAGGTTTCTAGCTTCTAACGGCTGAACCAAAATCCATTACCTGGAAAGATAAGACGACCAAAAATCCCAACCACACAAACCTTCATCTATGACCAAGTATGGTGACAAACCTTCCATCATTCCAAAATACATAGTACAAAACAAACAACACACACATCCTATGGAGATTCCTACTACAAATAATCACGATGTCCCCGAAGAAATTAAGCACAGCTGAAGCAGTTCTAATCCATCTTACAGCTTAATTTAAATATAATCCAAGAAAAGACTAAATGTACACACTGTACTGCAAAATGGGTTTTTTTCCATGTTTTATTGGACTCTACGTCAGAGCGCAAGCTGATGAAATGCAGTTGTGTAGTCGTCTGAGGGGTTGACGGGAGGAGGACTCGTGTAGAAGACATAGGATATGGGCTTTGACATCACCATCGGCTTTTTAATGTTCACTTTATCCGACAACTTCCCGAAGCTTGATTCATCAAATGGGAATGACTCTCCGAGGAAAAAGAAGCTGTCTCTCCCCAACTTTTCCACCTGAAACAACAATTAGACAAGGCTCATATCAACAACATTAGGTTTCATCACTATCCTGATTACGGAATCTAAATCTGTTTACATTAAAGTCTTGTAGTTTTCTTTCTCCTTAGAATAATATCCCCGCCAAAGACCAAAACCATTCAGCAATCAGCGGAGTAGCTGTTTCCTTATGTGGACTCTAGGATACATACACCCCTTGCGCCATCACAAACTATGATGATAAAATTTCTAAGGTAGAGTAGAGACGGTAGAGTGAATGTCTACCGCATAAGTTTTGCCATTCGGAAATCAGAAGTGACCTAACAAACTGGCCATTTTATAAGCAAATCATGTATTAAAGAAAGAGTAAAAAGTGGATAAACTATCCTTCAGTTAATACTATTCCAGATATCTCTAATGCTATTTTGGAAGTTTGGAACCTATGGAAGGGAGCTTCCATGTAAAGAAAAGAGAAGTTAAGTGTTACATAAATTCGAACTTAAAGTCTGATATTTTTCCTTCTTTGGTTTTCACAAAGAAAATGAAAACTTTTTCCAGTCTCGTACTCTCGTTATAGAGGAAAGAGTAACCAGAAGGATAGATTAACTTAACTACATAGGAAAAAGAGGAAAGAAAGGGCAAAGAAAAAGAGATAAAGTCGAAAGGATAGTAATTTTCTACCTGATTTTTTTTTTTTTTGAAAGGTAAAAAAGAAATGATTACCAGTTTATGTTTTCTTGTTCCCACCTAAACTAGGAACTGAAAGAGGAATTGGAAATAATACTCTCGTATCCTTCCACTATATTTCTTCAGTTGCAAACACACACAAAGCAAACACACGCGAGAGGGGTATATCTGTGATTTTTACTATTATTATTAAAATAGAGCAACTAATACCTGTAATTGAGAAAACCGAATGTTGTTCATAGTAAGTATAACTTGCATTCCAAGCAAGCCATCATCCGTCATACGAATGGCAAGACACTCGAAGAAACTTCTGACAACACTTATCTGTCCTTCCAAATTTTCAATGCTGCTATCAAAGTTAGGAAACCACAAGACACACTTGACATCATTCCAAGGGATTGGGTTGTCCACTGCTTTGGAGATGATTGTCTGGCTGGGGTGAGAAAGGCCCCAAAGAATTTGGGCATCAGCAAGAGATGGCTCAAGTATGGAGCCCTCTGGTAGACTCGTTGTGCATATTATTTGGGATGGATCGTAGTGGTTTGCAAGATGTAAAGAGAAATGCAAACTAGTGTCATCCAATAAAAGAATACGTCCATAAGAATACGTGGGGAATAATCTTAGAAGTAATGCAGCATCAACATTTTCATCTTCTGGAAAGCATAAACTTGGTCGGTGAAAAGATGAAGTTGATCGACCCAAGTCATGAGAAAAGAAACAACTATCTCCATTTTTACAACCCTGCAGATACATTTCTACAGCCATTAGAAACAAGGGAAATTGAACCACATAGACAACATTAAAGTAAGAAGCCCAGAGAGAGAGAGAGCAATAAAGGGGCCAAACTAAGAACTAAAGTGTGAATCAAAAGCCTTCTAATTTCACTTCTTCCACGAACAGTGCTTACAACTGCACGGACAAGCATTAAATCATCAACTTTTATTGTGAATCCAAGCACCATATCAAGGTCAGAAAAAAGGAATAAGCAGGCAAAAATTGGGACTCAATAGTCAATACAAGCATATCAACAAAATGAAATCTTTTAAAAGATCAAATAGTACGCAACTGGTAAATATTATCAAGAGGAAGAAACACGTAACAACAACGAACTCCACCATGTCTTGACAAAAGCTAAATTGAAATCCATGGAAGCTTTTTTGAATATATTTTTTTTTCAAGAAATAATAGGAAAATGCTGAATTTAAATCTTAGCGCGTGCTCGATCAAAAGGAGATATGACAGCCGAAAGGTTAAAGCCTTGGGCTTTCTGAGTATAACCTCGAATGGCTTGCTGCAGACAAGTTTGTCTCCAAGTACCTCGAATGGCTTGCTGCAGACAAGTTTGTCTCCAAGTTGAGCCTGCCAGCCTACACTAAAATGTGATTTACCCTATCCTCAACCCTAGGCACTTAGAAGCACTCAAAGGCATTTCCTAGTATGTTCGCATAAGCACGGTAAAGCACCCCTAAGCTCAGGTGAGAAACTCGAGAAGCTGCGATCATAATCTTAGCTCGTCCTTGAGTTCCTCCATCTGAATGTGTCCCTTGTATGCTTACCTCTTCATCATGTACCAGTCTAAAATGGCACCGTGATGCTTCTACTAGAGACCACCTCCAGTCGGCCCCTCCTCAAAGAGGGACTTGTTGCACCTTGATCTCCATTAAAATACGTTATCCAAGTAAAGACAGAGATGTGGCGCACACAGTACTCCCCTATACCCAAGGAGTGTGTCGGACCATCTCCATAGGCCTTGAGGCCTCTGCAGATTTTGACACCACACCAGTAGTGGCCTTTGTCTCAGCTTTGGACACGTGAACCTGGTGTCGTCAGTTGAGCTGGCCTCCAGGGCTTGACCGTCTTGTAAAAGGGCATTCTCCACCTTAATCTCCATGCATACAAGTGAGAAACCATTCACCTCCACCAATTTTTGAGGATCCTGCACTGCCACTTGATCACTCTCCCAACTAAATCTGCCTCAGCTCTCATACCGTCCACCCTCGGTGGTCTCTAGCCACCTTAGGGTCCACAGAATTGTTGTAGGATTCACACTTAGTAAGTCATCAAAAACTCTAAAGAAGACCATGAACTAGCATTTGGATGCCCACAAAAGCCTCCTACATTGGTATTTGGGAACAATTAGGGTCAGTACAACCCTTGTTTAAAGGCTTATAAAACTGCCTCATCAAACTCCATTAGATGGGAAAGTACAAATTCAGCATTTTTGAACAAGTGCAAAATTCAGTCCCACAAGGATGTTGATTAGTAACATATAAATGACCATGGAAAAACTACTTTAGCATTCTTAAAGACGGCATAGTAACAATCAAAGCCAGAGAAGTAAATACCTTCAAAGAAAGGAAGAACTTGCATGCAGGCCTGTGAGATTGAAGGGAATGAGAAAAAGGGCATTGGTTTCCCCTGTTGCACATCCCTTTCACAAAATATCTACATAGAGAAGCTTCCCCAGGGATATAAGGACCGTCACCACTCGCATATTTGTTCTCATCGCCCGAAATGTCTTGTGTGTCTTGAACTCTTATCTATTTAGCATGATGAGCAAATGCAAAGGTCAATCTCAATTTCAAGGACAATTTTTACAGAAGGCCAACATAATGTAATACCTCTTTGATTACAGTGGCAAACTTTTCAGCCACCTCATATGACTTGAAGTAGTTGGAAGGAACAAATGGTGCAGAAATGCATTTCGTTGTTTCGCTAAGCTCTAGGTCCTCATTATCTGTAGCAAGTGCGTCTGTATCGCCATTTTGCTGATATGTGAGAAGGCACGTATGTTGAAACTCGTAAGGCTCATAATATGACGGTAAACCATCAGATTCAGACAGAAATTTGGGCCGAAACCGATGAAGAGAATTCAGTATATCTTCATCTGCAAAAGAATATCCATAAGATACATACTCTTCAAGATCACATACAAAAAAAAAAAAGAGAGATCGTTAAAACCATACAAATTTCTGCGACGTGATGTAATGATGGCTGAACAAGATTGTGGAAAGAGCACCATTCTTCTTCTGAAACTTTCGTCTCATCAAAGTTTAAATGCTGCTTCAGCCGTTTAAGGCGAAGCTTATCCTTCAAGGAATAGAGAAATTTTAATTGAATATGCTATACACTATACATTCGAATTCCAACGAGAGACAATCTTCCAGATATTCAAGTGGAACCAACTACCTTACCTTGTAAGCGCATTGCCAAAATTGAAATGCACAAAGGTTTGCCATAAATACCACTTCCATTCTACCATTTAACACAGTATTCGTATTATCTCCAGAATAGTAGCTGTCGGTGTACATTCCAAACTGAGCAAATTTAATTAATCAGAAAAGAGGAACTGCTAGAGCAATGAAAAGAAATGACGAATCAATGAAAATTTAACAAACATACCAAAATGTCCTGCCCGAAAGGACGAAGAATAGGTAGAGGCTGTGTATCCATCAATATACCGAGTATAATGCCTTCACGCAGCATTCCCATGTCTCCAAACTTGAGTATAAGCATGGAAGCATCGAATGATAATGAGAACGTGGAAAGCAATCGTCCATAGAATGTTGGCTCATACCGCCCCCTAGGAGATGTTTTCTCCAATGCATTGATGTGAGCGAGCAAACTCAATGCATCTTCCACAACTTCTGGATCTGGAGGATCCAGAGCTTTCTGGAACAAGACTAAAATGACCAAAAAGCTCCATAATTAGGACCCTTGCAGACAAATACAAGATATAATTTGGGTTTTCTTTGGGCTGTGCTTTCATTGTATTATTTGGGCTTTTTAGGCCTTTTCGGGTGTTCTTGAGCTTCATTGTTTCTATTTGGCTTTTTAGGCCTTCAGGTGTTATGGGCTTTACCCGTTGATGTATTTCCAACTTTTGGTTGGAACCCCTTTCCCCGACTTGATGTACCCTTGTCAAGTTTTAACAAAATTCTTTTGCCGATCAAAAAAAAAAAAAATACAAGATATAGGGCCGTTCGCCAGCAAAGCAGACACCATTAAAAATTCTCAAATTCTCCTAATCTACTGCCAAGTAGGTTAAATCCCCACTTCTCCAAATCTAGAAACAAGGAGGTCATCTTTCAATTCTCCTAACCTAGCATGACAATTTTCTTCAAGGCCAGAGTACGTTAGTCAGATTACACATCTTCTCACATGATTTTAAACATCATTTTCACCTAACTTCACTTTTGATTTCTGAGAACAAGGCCTGCCAAGAATCCTAAAAGATGGAGATTAAAATCATCAAGGTAATTACCAAATAAATATACCACAGCAAATTATAACCATTCAAACAATCAATTTGTGACACATGCTGATTCAAAACTATAATTCGAGTAAGGGCACAACTCTTTCTAGCGTGAATTGGGGTAAAAACCAATGCATATCAACTTAAGGCTTGAGCAGGTCGGCCATAGTGCAACCAAAAACTATCTCAGGTGCAAGACGCAATCTGAAAAAAGTTTCAACTTGCTCTATGGAGACAGGAAGCGGTTGGCTGCATTGTAATAAATGATAAACTTTTCTAGAGCAACCTTTATGAATTCCTCCATCACGTAGCATGCCTACCCATATGTTTCGCAGAGAAATACATGAGGAAAGTAACTTGACTAGAGGAGAGCCTAAAATAAACTAAGCTAGTGTTAACAATGTTCTTAAATGGTGTAGTCTAGCATTCGGCTAACCTCCTATAGAGGTACTTGAGTAATTTGGATCTAGGTGGAGAAATAAGAGCAAATATTTGCATACTTGGAAGAGGGTCTATTAGCCGATGTACTTATTTAATGCAAAGATATAATTACGTAATATGGTACATATCATGGAGATTTAGAAACAGGAGCTTGGCCGCTTGGATTGACTTAGGTTGTCAGATGCTTCATCTCAAGTCCAAAACTTAAGTTGTGCTATAGAGAAATATTCATCTGTAAAATTTCCAGGCCATGCTGGCTAATGGATCACATTAAGCTAAGCTTTTTTAATGGACATAGATAATTACGTAATATGCTATATATCATGGAGATTTAGCTACAGAAGTTGGCCGCTTGGGTTTACTTAGGTTCCCAATGCTTCATCTCAAGTCAACAACTTGCTTCAATATGCTATATATCATGGAGATTTAGAAACAGAAGCTAGCTGCTTGGGTTGACGTAGGTTCCCAAATGCTTCATCTCAAGTCCACAACTTGCTTCAAGAAGTTGTGCTCTAGAGAAATATTCATTTGTAAAATTTCCAGGCCATGCTGATTAACCGATCACATTCAGCTAAGCTTGAATTTGCATCAACCTCCAAAAATGAAACGGATATTTTACTATCAATTTCTAACTAGAAGGAGATTATCAGTCATCCTCCGCTATATCCAAGAAAAAGTGGAAGAAACGTTCAACTATTCCCATAACCAGCAACAATGAAGTGTTAGGACTTGGGAAGCAGGCCTGAAAATGAACCATGACTATGTAGCCCGATTCTTAATAGATTGACCCAAAAATAGCATATCCAAATTATAATAAAGCCTATAGAAGCCTTGCAGAATGTCCAGGGAGCCCTTTTGTATTTGTTTGAGTATGTAAAGAAATCGCGAATACGATCCAAGTAATAAATGCCCAACTTTTCTTTGGGTCCCAATTCCACTATGATCCCCATGCTTCATTAGCCCATACTGCTCCCGAAAGAGGACCTATGGTTAAAAAGATAAACCCCATACTAATAAGATGATAACTCCAATGATCCAATTGTTGAATCAATTGGGACCTGTAATAATTCTTAGCAGAAAATAAATAAGTATTTCCAAAAACTTTTTTTTTTTTTGAAAGGCAAAACAATTTCATTAATCTTGAAATTGTTACAAGACTAATAGGAGCAAGGAGAAACAACAAAATGCTCGAAGAGCAAAAAGTTGTCCAACCCGAGACCCAAACCAAAGATTGGTAAGAAACCAAACAATGGAACCCAATGGGACAGCCCACATAAAGGCCAAATCCCCACTCCCCTATGGGTCTAAAAACCCAGATCAACAATATGCTCCTAAAAAACACCCAAAGGCCCACAATGACCAGATATGGGCCAAAAACATTGCTTCTTTCATTCATGTATTAGGTAAGCAAGAACTCCATGTTACTTAATGTTTTAGTAAATGGATTAATAGGTTTTCACTGAGTCTAGTATCAGTGGCATTCATAACGTAATTCTATAGGGTTGAAGAAAAAATTTGGATACAAGTTAACTAGTCGTGTGTCAACTACTTTGATGTTAAAATCATGACAACTACAGGATCCCCAAATTCTTGGCAGAAAAGGTTTATTACATCTGGCAGGAATCTAATCCCTTAACTGTAGCGGCCATCACAAATTGGATCCTCATATTGCCAGCTTTTCTTGCGCAGCAAATTCTTATCAGTGTTACTTCCTCACCTATATAAAATAAATAAATAAATAATTCTACGTTAATTTCTCGCAATTTCATGCAAATCAGGCCTTCAGCTCCAAAGTCTTTTTAACAATGGAAATAGGAATAGGAGTAGCCGATTTCTGCTTTTAAGCGTCATCAGCTTCTTAAATTGATTTTTTCCGTTTCTTGCAGTTGAGACATTCTCTTCTTGTAATGGAAAGATCACCTTCCTTGTTCATGTTCCTTTCTGTCTCTGGTAAAAGAAATTCATACTTGCCAAAAGAATGAGCA
Organism: Gaultheria prostrata; assembly: GCA_036023075.1. Lineage (NCBI taxonomy): Eukaryota > Viridiplantae > Streptophyta > Magnoliopsida > Ericales > Ericaceae > Gaultheria > Gaultheria prostrata. Next base: position 8,244 of record JAXBDA010004540.1, on the reverse strand, counting down.
AAAATAAAGCCTACCAAATTACCAAAACAACCATACCTTTGGGATCATTGATGGGTCTAGATTCAGCACAGCAAATTAGAAGAACTTGTTGTCTCAATGACAATCTCATTATTGCTGGTTGCTCATATTCCTGTAGCTGATTGAAGAATGATCCTTCGACCAATCGATAAATCTGACCATCACAAGTTCGACCTGTTCTTCCCTTTCGCTGCTCAGCCTACAGCATATCGCTTTCAAGTTATTACCATGCACTGAGAAACTTCAAAATCAATCTGTAGAGTTGACACTACCTGAGATCTAGAAACCCAAGAGAGCTCTGCAGAATCCATCTTCCTATCACTATCCCAGAAAACTTGTAAGGATCGGCATGAATCAATGACAAAAGCTACTTTGGGAATCGTAACTGAAGATTCTGCAATATTAGTGGCCAATATCACCTGATCCACTAAGAACTTTCAGAGACAACCCAAACGATAGAAAGAGGTATAACTAATACAAGAAGCCACTAATTCAGGAAGTTCAATGAACAAGAAGATTGGACAAAGAACAAGATCTGAAAAGTCATACTCTATAGGAACAACCACTATCAAGATTGAAAGAACAACAACAGAGTCAATCTCTTCCTTTTGGTATTTTACTGGGTATACTACCCTGAACCCCCTTCCTAACTCAAACACACACTTATCCATCGCGTTCGTTTGATTACCAAAGCCAAGGAGGATGGGAAGTGAAATGGTATAAATGAAGTAAAGAAAGAAAAGATATGAAAGTTTCGCAAGAAAATTATACACAAGAAATTAACAATCTAGTTTGAACAGGATAAAATTTGCAACAGCTTGGAGGCTTCACGAAAACATGGTAAAACAGGAACTTCGTATGGCAAACTTAGTTCCAAGAAGAATTGGAACAACTCCTCCGAACATCTACTACCAATCAGATATGCGGCCTTTCTTTGCTAGTTCATTCATTAGCCTTTGATAATGCATTGGAGGGAAGTACAAAAGAAGTTAATAACCCATCCTACCCCAAGGTTTAGCTATCCAGTAAGCCAGAGTCCACAAACTATATCTTTATGAACCCATCTGCTCATTACTCCTTTCACCTAGAAAGCAAAAGGAAAAAGAACGAAAGCAATCAAATCACTTTGAACCAATTGAAGAATCAATTGACCGGGGGCAGAGACATTGTGTTCTCCCAGCCAAGTTTCAGTGGGTTCATTCCGTCTAGCGCAAGAAGCACCAGCAGCAGATCGATCCGATCACCACATGTTCGTAACTTAGTTGCAGGGAGTTCCTAAAGTGGTACCGCTCCCACCTTAGGAGCGCAATTCTGCACACCCAACTTAGGAGCTTGACCGGCGCCCTCTCCTTACGAAGATGGGAGCTTTTTTACGATAAGAATATAGAAAAACAGTAATTTATTATTAGCTTTATAAATTGGTCTTCGATTTAGCTCATATATGTAGCCCAAGTAATGATATCTAGAAAACAAAACCATAAATTCTAAGACTATTCCATTTTGTTACACTTAAGGTAGACTTGGCCCATACTTTTTTACTCCCTAAAATGATTGTAGTTTTAAAGCGTCTCTCCTATGCAATATTATTTTCATAATATATGTACAAGTTTCTTTCACTGGTTGGGAGCGTCTATATTCACGCGCTCCCACGCTTCCGCTCTGGCACCTGCTCCCCCTTCGTGCAACTAAGGTTCGTAATGCAATACCTTCACCAGCAGCTTCTTCTGCACATGTGACAGTTAAAGAGTCTTTGGTGATGCATATGGGTATGATGGAAACCACACTAGGATAAAAAGCAATGTCTGTGGATCATGGGTAAAGGTATCATGTACTAGTTACCCAGTTTGAAGCCAAAAAAAAAAAACTGTATATGTTGCGGGGAACCAGAAGCGGTGATAAAATTAACGCAAAAGAGGGTTGTATTCGAAGCTTCACTTTCCAAAAATTCTAGGACTCGCTACAGAAACTCCAAACGAATGGAATATATTATTTTCTCACACATTCTGTCAGTCTCACTAATCAAACCAGCCATTCATAGAAAACTGTAGGATCACAAAAGAGGATTACCTTTCACAGAACAGGTGAAACAGGTAACTATATCCTAGTCAAATTCAAGAAAATCTGTCAAGTCGGTTCATCACAAACGATATAAACACATGCTTGTCATTGCACAATTATGAAAATGCAGAAGTAGTAGAAGCTAAAAATGAGACTGAAGAAAAGTGGTAAAATATAAAATAACTAACAAGAAACAATATCAGAAGGCTTACTTTACGATGGGATCTCCATATTTTCATGGCTGTGAGAGCTTTCTCGATGTCAATACTGCTGTGCAAAATGTGAACTTTAAAACAACTCAAAGGCTTCAGAAGGGACCATTGCTGCTCAAGTGACTGGTATGTCGGAAGAAAAACCAAAATGCTCTTTTCCATATCTCGCTCAGTTTTATGAATGTGCAACACCAAGTTATGAATAAGATTGTGAACTTCAGGCTTGATATCAGCATCAGCAATGGAAGGGGTTGGCCCGGAACAATATTTCAAAGACAAATTCTCCGAACTTACTCCAAGAAGTCCAGTTACCTGTTCATAAAGGTATGTGGTGCAACAACAATACTGTGAGGGAAGTTCAAAATCCAATTACCAACAAACATACAAGATGCGCCGATAGGAAAAAAAATACAAGATGCAAACCACGTATCCTTTTTCCTGGATGCTAAAAGCCGAACAGTGGTGCAACCAAACATGCACATAATATAAGCAGTTGACAAATTAACATTAAGTGCAACCTAAAATCATATTTATTATCCACTAGATAGGTAGTGAAAGTCGAGGTAAAAGTAAGGCAGCAATGATGGACAATTTCACACAGCCGAGCCACCGGGCACAAGCCACTCAGAAGACCAACAAAATGGCAAGAGTGTTTTCACTCGCAATGATGGATCCACAAGACCCTGAAACCAATGTAAGTAGAGCTAATAGATTACTGGTGTGGACCTCAATTTTCCTTATCATGCAGGAAGAGCCCAAATTATATGACCTTGGAGCATGAATTTACTAATATAAATGGTCAAGGATCAAAACCAATAAAAAAAAGTCAAATAGTTTAGAGTACAACTCCAACCCATTAGCGTTAAAACATCTCCAATCTCAGAAAATTGTTTGTCAACATGGGGAAGCAAGAATGCCACATTGACAACGATATTAAAAGTTTATGATCAATACCATGATAACTACGTCTAAGATGCATCCAAATCAGTAAAAAAGATTGTGCCCCAGACGGCCAGCCTCAAAGGTGTAAAACCAATAAATGGCATTGCCATTGAACAATGTGCTTTGCATTATAAAGTGACTTGATCTTTAGTTCACATGAACAGAACTGTAAAGTAATTGTTACCTTAGCCACCCAATCGCAAAGTTACACAACACCCACCCCCCCCCCAAAAAAAAACAAAACTACCATCCAATTGTACAAAGAATCCCATCACGTTGCTACATACAAGAAACATGATACCTGTTCAAGGTACGACACTCTTCGCTGATAGAGTGTATTCTGACCAGAGCTGGGGATCGCAAGCACCTCTACTCTCTCACCTCTACCAAGATCCTTGAAATAATCTCTGTATCTTGCAATATCAGCAGTCGCAGACATCAATACCACACTGGAAAACAATACAACCTATCAGGTCCTCCGGCCATAATAAACTCTATCAGATCATCAAGGTGCGCAAGTATAACATGCAAGAGGTCGAGTAGTTGCTCATGAGTAGACAAAATAGGAGGTCCAACAACAAATATACAACACTACGAATGGTAAAATTGAGAAGAAATAGTAAAGGAAGATTGTTCACCGCAAGTCATTGTTTTTCATCAAAAACTGCTTCACACAAACAAGAACAAGATCAGACTCCACAGATCGTTCATGTACTTCATCAAGAATGATGGCCTTGTACTTCAGGGCATTCAATCCCTTCTCCCGCATTTCATCCAGTAAAACTCCAGCAGTTTTGAAGACAATCTTGGATCTGGGATGTTGTTATAACATAAAGTGCATAAAACCGTAAGCAATTTGATGAAAAAGAAAGTGAAACGATAAGAGCAAAGTATATAGTGTGCAATATAAATATAAAGAGATCAAACCACCCCACTAAAGACAGTTATGTACCATCCTTAGGATTACCAATTATGAGTTTTCACTAAACTGAATATATATACATATATAGTGGCCGGATCCGTGGACACACATTTTGCACACTCATTTTGACACTCCATCTCAGCCATTGAGATGGAAGGTTGAGATTAGAAGTTAAAAAGCCCCACACATTTTCTCCAAAAACGCTGAACCCTCTCTCCCCAGCCACCCCTCTAGTCCCCTGAGACTACCCACAACGAGCTACCACCATCGAAAAGCAGCCTCATAAATCTCTCCTTTTCTTCTTCTTCTCCGAGATCTGGGAGATTTTATGATATTGGTGGTAAATACTACTATGAGTTAGTAGTAGCACACCAGCAGCCCTATTTCTTAGAGGCTTGTTCCCGCCGCCACCGACGACCAGTGTTCTCCCTCTCTCTCTACTCGGCCTCACTCCCAACGACGACGATCAATGTTCTCCCTCTCTCTCTGCTCGACCTCACTCTCGATGACGAGCCGCCGTACGCCGAGGCCGACGATGCTGTCCTCTCCTTGGACAACGACGACCATCCTCTTCCCTCTCTTTCTGTTGCACCCATTGACGCTCACATCTAATTTGTGGAATGAACTGGGGGTTTGAAGATTTTTGCCATTGCCAACCAAGATTGAATTCCTAAAAGAAACTACAAGGGAAATTTGGAATGGGTTACTTGACTGAGCATCAATTGGGGTAAACGTAAACATCAAAGTTTATCAAAATACTTGGCTGTTGTGCATAGATCAACCACCAAATGATAGTAATGATTTATTTAATAAGATCCCGGAGCAGGTTTCGCAAACTATTGATGCTGCTGTTTTGGGTTTGATGTTCCTTGGAATATATCAAGAAACCTATAGAAGACTATGGTTAAATGTTACTTTCTTTCTTATGAATTCTTGTCTGCCAACTTTTTGCAACAAGTTTACATTTGGTTTTGTTCATACCTATATTGGTTTCCTTCCTCTCAAATTCGTGTAAGGACTGGAGGGGTGAGTTAGGACCCAAGGGTTGACCGGGGAGAGAGGGTTCAACGTTTTTGGAGAAAACATGTGGGGCTTTTTAACTTCTAATCTTAGCCCTCCATCTCAATGGCTGAGATGGAGTGTCAAAATGAGTGTGCAAAATGTGTGTCCAGTGTCCACGGATCTGGCCATATATGTATGAAACAGACAGACAGACGGACAGAGTGAGAGATAGTCAATGAATAAAAACGGACACAACTTGTAGGCAAACTACCATGCTGCAAGTCATCGTTTTGTTTGGAAATAAATGCGTAAAATCGACAAAAGAAGCATCCTGGCAACATGCAATAGCATAATTGTCTTCAAAAGTTTCGTTTACTGCGTTCCATGAGTGTAGATTGTTTTGATTGCGCGTGCATTACTCCTTATCTACGATCTATTCTTACATCAATTAAGGTTTGACAGCCTTATCATCGTGAGAGTTACTATCCAATTCTATCATATACTCCATCCCGTAGTCCCATCCTTTACTTATTTGTCTATTTGTGATAGTCACGTCTTTGATCATATCAACAAATGATGTCTTTGCGCAACTAATTTTTCAATTCTTCTGACCAATAGAAAGATCCAAATGAAATCTTTCGATTTGGTAAGTCAACAAATGATGTAATCTCTGCTGATCCGCTAAAGGCTCGACCAAAAAAATTGACAAACAAAATGGGGCAGGTCCGCAGGGTGAGTATCTTTTTATGGTGTGAACGTGTGGTATATATCACATATCACAGGTCTTAGAAACTTAACCAGAACTAGATATACAGAACCAAATGAAAGCAATATTTAGCTGAATACCCTGAATGTCGTCGCAAATCATCATATATTGGCTACATATACATATACATATTGTTATAAAATAATAAAACTCTAACAGTATGTGATAGACAACTCAATTGCCATCTAGCGACCAGTATCCATCCACCATGCTGAAAAGAAATGAAAGATCTCAGTTAACTGACAAGTGACACTAAGAAGCTTAAACCAAAAACAAGAAGAAGAGAAAGTCTAGGAACACAACAACGTTTTGCACAGCATTCCTATGACGCAGTGTTCCATTGGAAACTGGATGGATAGCTAGTTCAACTACCAATGAGACACTCCCACATGCATGTTGTGATCATAGACCTCTTGAAAAAGAAAAAAAAAATATATATATATATATATATATACCAATTATGATGAGAATCGGTAGATTGACTAGAATTTACCTTGCTGATACGACCCTCGAATGACCAATATGGTAACCAACCTCGCCACCTATTTCGCAATTACGAGATTTGGCCACCATTCTGGCAACTGCAACAACAGCGAATCTCCTCGGTTGTGTACATAATATCGGTTGTATGTTTTCTTCTAGAAGAAATTGCGGGACTTGTGAACTCTTCCCTAATAAACAAGCAAGTGCCTTTTAAAACCAAAAAAAAATCTAGGTTTTTGAAAAACTATGGCATGACAAATCTTATAAACCGGAAAAATATTTACTGCCCGTATTGATGAAAATTACGCAGTAACAAGCGTTAGTAATTGAAGTACACACAATGATGCAATAAACTAAATTGAAAAATGCCCATCAAGGAAAGTCAAGTAAATTCACAAACAAATTGTTAATTAAATCACGGTCATGCATCATTGCACCCAATATATTGGGCAATGGGGATGGAAATCTCATCAGAACCGCTGGATACCCGAACTAATCAGTCCCAGTGGGGGCTGTTCTTAACCAGTTTTCCAATCATGGGTTTGGTTTTAGTTTTTAAATATGAAACAACTAGACGTCATACGATACATGCACCAGAACCCGACCCATACCCTAACCGGAACTGCAATATATTAACAAAAATAACCTATCATACACATGTACATTATATATACATTTGGGTCAGTTTCAGGTCGGGCTCGGCAAATTAAACAGGTTAACAACTACGTTCAGGGAAAACTGAAACCAAACAGGTCCCTGCTGGGTCCAGTTACGGACTAGATGAAAAGAAACCTATTTGGTTTCGGTTGGGGTTCAGTTTCCGTTATAAATGTTGGGGTCAGTTTTACCAGACCCGGGCTGAACCGATTCGTTGCCACTTGCCATCTCTACGCAAAAATAAGATGCCCGGTATTGGTAAAACAATAAGGTAATCGCATCGAACTAAATGCAATAATCTAACAGCAGAAAATACATGACACAGGAATACAGGATACATATCCGTTCCTTGCTGCCAGTAAAAAACAAGCCCTAAATGAAGTAGAAGAGAAACAACTGGGATGGTTGAAATAAGCAGTATAAAATCAAACTATAAGGCGATTGGATTCCGAAGGAAACAAAGAATCAGCTTCGGAGAGCCATCCGAGTAACCTAAACCCACGTCTTTCTTACAGGGAACTCATCATCGCAGTTAACTAAACTGCTCTGTTCAGTTGTTGCTTTTCTACTACTCCATCATCGGAACCAAGACGGAGCACAGGGCAAGTAATTGAAAATGCATGGCCGTTTCCAGCAATCGAAACGATTAACGAAGACATGCAAAGTTTACTTAGAAGTTAGAAGTGAGAATAAAATTACCACAGCCAGTTTCGCCGACGATCAGAGTGACGCGATTTTCCTGAATCTTTTCCACAATCTTATCTCTGAGTGCCGCTATAGGAAGATCAGAGAATTTCCACGACGATGAGTATAAAGTCGAGTACGCAGAGTGAGAGGACGACGTCGGTGAAGACGCCATTGTCGAAACTCCAAACCCTCTTCTCTCTCTCTACACAGACACACACTCTCTCTCTCTCTGTATCTATCTATATATATATATATAGGGAGCATTTCTAATGAGGGCTCCCTCATTTTGCTACAATGAGGGACTTAGTCTTTTTCCAACTTTCCAGATCAAATTTCAACGATCCGAACCGTTCAATATTTTTAAAATATGTTTTCAATGTCCAACGCAAGGATTCGTAAAAAAAAAATACTCGGAAGGGCTTGATCCGATCAATTTTTGATAAAAACGCTATATATAACTTTTTATCAAAAATTGATCGGATCAAGCCATTCCGAGT
>JAXBDA010004539.1:0-28472 GCA_036023075.1 Gaultheria prostrata | reverse complement strand
GGTCGACTACGTACTGCGCGTCCGGCCCTACTCGTGGCCTCTCTAGCTCGGCTCCCCTGTAGGGCATATCCACGTTGTATGGCCGAGCTAGGGCACCTAAGAGGGAGTACGGGTTTTACCCTCTCCATTAACTCTCTACTATGGACATGTTCTTATGCAATATGGTTTTAGGACATTCGCCATAATATGTGTATTTGTAGTGATGGTTCAAATACTGAATTTTCTCGTGTTTTAGGTTTTAATGGCAGTGATGGTTGAAATATCTGAGCCCAATATGGTTCAAATCTATGTGCCCAATACGGTAGAAATTTGGACTGTCAATAGGGCAATGATGATTGAAATATCTGAGCCCAATATGTGACATGCAGTTTTCCTTGTTTAAAACATGATCACTTATGGGCAGTGATGGTTCAAATGTGAATGAAATCTTTGAATGAAATCTGGGCAGTGATGGTTCAAATGTGAATGAAATATGGGCAGTGATGGTTCAAATGTCTAAGCCCATATGTGGATATGACATGCAGTTTTGTTTTTATGAAATCTGGGCAGTGATGGTTCAAATGTCTGATGGTTCAAATTTCTGTGTTTATATGCAAGTTTGCTGGGCATATCATGCAATTTTCTGTGTTTATATGCAAGCAGTTTTCTGTGTTTATGTGCAAGTTTGATGGGCATATCATGCAGTTTTCTGTGTTTATATGCAAGTTTTTTGGGCATATCCTACAGTTTTCTGTGTTTACGAGGCACCAAGTGTGTGTGTGTGAGTGACTGTGTATGTGTGTGTGTGTGTGTGTGTGTGTGTGTGTCAATATGGTAGCTGCTGCAGCAGTTTTCCCTGTTGTTGGTAGTTGCTGATTTGGTATGAAATAAGGGCAAACAATTCTCAGAAATGGCTATTTAGTTGGTGTTTAAGTGTTGTTGATATGTTGTTATATGGGTTCAAAACATTTTGTAAAATGTTTATGTTTCTGGCGTTAAAACATGCAGATTTTGTGGGCTGCAAATATGAAATTTTATGGGCTAAACAGTTGGTTTTTCTGGGTGGTGTGATGTCACTTTCTGACATGCTATTTTGTGGGTTTTGCCTATGATTTCTGGGTTCAAAACATGCAGTTTCCCTGGTTTAAAACATGTTGATTGTTGGGTTGAAAATATGCAGTTATGTTTCAGGTTTTGGCTATGATGAATTAGGGCAAACAAATTAACGTGAGGCTTTCACTTTGGCGGGACTACTTATGACGACCACTGGCATAACAACCTTTTGGCAACATAAGTTGTAGCGAAGTGATGGATGTGAGCGGAAACACTAATTTTTGAGCCAATGAGGTGCCAATATGTGTGTGTGTGTGTGTGTGTGTGTGTGTGTGTGTGTGTGTGTGTTCAAACGAGGTGCCATTTTGGCATCCTTTGCCTTTTGCATTCAAACCCAGAAAACTACATGCTCTTGAACTATGTTTTTAAAATATGATTTGGCCTTGGCAATGATATAATAATATGAGCCTCGGCCATTGATACATTTCGATGAGTTTCATATGACGTTGTCAATTCCTGGCGATGATGATATTTTAATAACATTACGCTTTAAGGCATTAAGGAAGGGCAACATTTGATGGTCAGTTGGCAACTAATGTTGCTGGCAATTAATGTTGTTGGCTATGGGTGCTGGGTTAAAGTGGTACTATCTGAGCCAGATGCTTTGTAATGTTATTAATATATTTTTTTAAGTAGAAATGGCAAGAAAGACAACTTATTATGTCGTTTGGACAGGAAGGGTATCTGGTATATATCCAAACTGGGTAGCTTGCAACAAACAAGTCAATGGATTTTCAGGTTCCCTTTACGTAAAGTTTGGATCATGGGAGGAGGCAAATGAGGTTTTGCGAACTGGCAATGAAAGCCTTGGTGGTCGTACCGAACAGTGCAGGGTGGTGTACCCGGATGTGGAGGCTCCTTCCTCAACATTGGTGCATCCCACCATTAACGAGCATGGAAGTTCAACTTTTATTGCAACGCAGTCGACAATTGGTGAAAATTTGTTTTGTTTGTCGGTGCGGCCATCGCAATGCTTATCCAGTGGATGACCAAGTAGTACTTGTTTTTTTAACTAGATGACTTGTAATTTAATTAAGTCACTATCCAACTTGTGTAATGTAGTATGAGACATGTAATTCATGGTTTTGAAAACTTATGACGTTTTATTACCTTATAAATATATTCTATGTTTGAACATTACGGAAACGGTTTGGTTTCTAGAAATAAAGACGTTATTGTTAACAAGAAAAATCATCGACACTCACTGGAAGTTTAATGAAGAAAACAAAACTACAACACTATTTGTTGATAATCTTCCTGAAGATATTAAATCGATTTGGGTTCATAATCTATTTTCGAAGTTTGGAAGGGTTAGGGATTTGTTTATCCCAAACAAATTGAGCAGATTAAGTGGGAAACGTTTCGATTTTGTTCTATTTGCCCGAAGAGATGAAGCTTTCATGGCTATTACAAAATTCAATGGAATGTGGGTTTGGGGTCATACACTGGTGGTGAAAATTGCAAGGTTTGAAGCAAAACATGGAGTTCCACAGAAAGATTTCATGAAGGTAGCTATAAAAAACAATGTTTTGCAACTCGGACCGGAGAACGAACCGGAGAAGGGACCGGGCAGATGGGTCACCTGTTCAACCGCGCTCCAACCGCTATCAAACCGTGACATCATAAATATACATAAAAATATATATAACAAAAATAAAATGAGTATATAAAAATATATATGTGAAAAAGCTTGAAAGAATAGTTGAAAAGAGGAGGAATGGGGTAAAAGATGAATTCAGTACAGTTTTCTCCTATCCCACGTCGGTGAGGGATGGTCTCAGCAAACATTTTGCTTCTATAAAAGGCTACTTGGGTGGCCAAAGAACCCTGGGTCTCTTAAATGACCTTTGAGCACGTGGTAGACCTGTACACGAGTACATGCGTAAGCTAAGGGGACCCCAGTTGAAAAAATTTCAGTTTAAAAATTTCTGATTCGGTTTAACAGGCCTGCTTCCGGTTCTTCCAGTTTAGCGGTTCAACAGCTTATAGGGGACAGTTTTTCCTTTTAAGACCGGTTCTGACATTGAAGTGGTTTTTTAGTATAACCGGACCGGAGTTAAGGCCGGTCGATGAGCCAACCGGTCGAACCGGCCGGTCCGGTCCGGTTTTTAAAACATTGATAAACAAGAAGAGGTATGAGAAGCAACCAAATCTTAAGTTCATTATTCTGGTTCTCATAGAGAAAATTTGGTGGCGAATTCAAATAAGTGGAGAAATGATGGGCCGGAGTGGCTTACGCCCAAGGTTCGCTAGGGTTTCCTTAGAATTATCCTAGGCCTATATATACTCTTTTTGTCTCTCTTTATTGAGTGTGGTAGCACAATGTGAGCGGGACAGTGTGAGAAGGGGGCCGGTTGTGGCCTCCCCCTGAGAGGGGGCCGGTTGTGGCTCCCCGGAGAGGTTTTTTCATGTATTTCTGTGTCGATTGTGAATATATACAATACGGAGTAATAGCCTTCTAGTTGCCGTTTAGTTTGGATTAATAGCTATGGGCTTCCAATTCAGTTATGGAATGCTCATAATTTCACCAAAATTGGACAATATTGGGGGGGCGTCATTCAGATTAGTAATGATACAGTGAAGAGCTTATCTTTTGTTGTGGGGAAAGTGTTGATTTGCACTTCCAAAATGGATGATATTAATGGAATTGTGAGGGTGGAATGGAATGGTGTCACTCACTCAGTTGGAGTTATGGAGGAGCAGTTGGTTATAAACACATTTATTAAAGCTGATTATTCTTGCAAAGGATGTTCAGTGCATGATTCTCTGGCCAGCCTTCAAAACAAAAATGATGAAGAACATAAGAGTGATGATGTTCATAGGGAGGATAAAGAAAATAATATTAATGGGAACTCAAAGGCCTCTGGAAAAACACAAAGAAAAGAAGTTGAAGTGGTCTACGTTGATGATAATGATTTGGCAATGTTGGGGGCCAAGGAAAATGACATGGCTGAGTTGGAAGAAGAAAATGATGCTGACTCATTTGAATCACTAGCAATGGGGACAAAAGAAGATGAAATGGCTAGTGATCAAGTGGAAGTGGTTGCTGACTCATTGGAATTATTGGAAGTGGTTGAGGAATCAAGGAAATTTAATACTAACCAGTTAGTGGAGAATTCAGTTGAGGAGTGCACTAATAACTGCAAAGAATTAATTGTAGTTGGATTACCATCTAATGAGGCATTGGGAATAGTAGCAATTGACAAGTGTACAGATTATTCTTCTTTGCAAGTCAATTAGGGATTGGGTCATAGGCTGAAACCATTCGAATTACCCAGAGCCATTACTCATGTGGTTCCAAATCATTGCAATAGTGTTGAATCAAGTTGGAGTGTAATTCCTTTTAACAAAAGTACACTAGCTTCTACAGAGAAGGGTGGCAAGAAAGGGAAGGATTCTGAAGCAGATAAAACCAATACAACCAAAAGGAAGCAAAGATCCATTGAAGAGATTCTGGGTATTCCAAAAGCGGGGAGATCAAAGAAAGGTGGTAAAAGAATCAAGCAGAAGTGCACAGTTTTTCGATCAGTAATCGCAGCAGCAGCATCATCTGTATCCACTGAGGGTATTTATAACAGGGACAGAATTCTACTTGATGAAGCTGAAGCTGTATGGACTGTCTCTAAAATCTTAGGGGAGGATTATATAGGGGATGACGAGGAAGTAATCAGCAAAATTATTCTTATGGAGGAACAGGACGAGGAGAGAGCACCTATGATTAACAATGATGATCTTCAAATTGCATAAGTTGTAATCCTGGACAAAAGAAAGAGGTAGGGGGTGCAAATATGAAAATTCTTTCTTGGAATGTGAGAGGATTAGGGAAAAAGGAAAAAAGAGGAAAGCTTAAGCAGTTGATCAGACAAAGGAAGATTGAAATTTTGATTATACAAGAAACCAAATTGAAGTCAGTCTTAAAAAATTTTGTTAACTCAATTTGGGGTGGGTCGGATTATGTGAGGAGGTGGAAGCAGAGGGCTCTTCTGTTGCGTTAGTGACCATTTGGAACACATATATTTTCACTCTTGAAGCATCCTGCAGCAACATAAATTTTTTACTGCTGGAAGGTATTATTAAACCTGACTTCCATTGCACTTTAGCTAATTTTTATGGCCCTTGTGATGTCATTGGGAGAAGGAAATCGTGGGATTGTTTGATTGGTTTAAAAAGTTAGTCTGAAGAACCATGGTGTTTAGGTGGAGACTTAAATGAAATCAGAAATGTGAGTGAAAGACAAGGATGCTCAAGAAGAGATACTGGCATGAGGGATCTCAATAATTTTGTTGATGTGACGGAATATGCGGATCTACTGATGCTTGGCAGAGACTTTACATGGTCTAACTCTCAAGTTAAGGAGAAATGGAGCAGACTGGATAGGTTTTTACTGGATCTTGTATGGCTTGAAATATTCAAATTTAAACAATGGGGTTTACCTAGAACCATGTCAGATCATAGCCCTATTTTATTGATGGAAGATGAGAAGGATTGGGGAGCAAAGATCTAGAGATTCAAAGGAAACAATAGCTTTGGTCTTGATTTGTTGATGGCTGCTGATGCATTTTCATACATCAGGGTTTAGGAACATGAGTTGCAGAACCAGGGGAGCTCCAATCAATTTACATATGTATTTTGTTGATCATTTGGAAATGCCGGGAACAAAGCAAAGTGGGATTTCCTAGATTTTCCTCTTGCCAATCTTCAAGAGATGTTATTGATAATCTTCATGATACAAATGCATTCTGCGAATCTCCATAATTTACAGAAGTGATGGTCTGATACAACTGATGGACATAAGGGAGTTTCGGATGCTCCCAGATTTATATTTTGATACTTTGCTGGGCTTTGATGCTTAATACTTACTGTCATCATTTTTTAGTAGTAACTTTTGTATCCTATCATTGATGTATTTTTGCACGTATACTCATATGAGCCCGTCTAATTTTTTGCTCTTGGTTGGTTCTTTGCCAGCTGCGCATTGTGGGGTTGGTGAGGTATATGATTGTCGAGAGGTTGGGTGCCAACCTAGTTGGGATGCTTCCTTCTCGTTGTGATACCATTTTCTCCTCTCCTTTTAATCTTGTAATAGCTTCCAAAATTAATAAAATTTCTTTCGCCGTTCAAAAAAAACATCATGATCATATATATATAGGGAAAACTTCTAGTCAAGACCTCACCTTTCTCGATTGAATTTTGATGATCTGAACCGTCCAATGCGTTTAGAATGTGTTTTCAAGGGGTCTTTATGAGGAATCATCAGAAAAAATGATCGGGAAGGGTTTCATCCGAGCAGTTTTTCATAAGATATATATCTACGGTTTGTATGAAAAACTGCTCGGATGAAACCCTTCCCGGTCTTTTTTTTATGATTCCTCGCGAGGACCCTTAAAAACATGTCTTAAACACATCGAACGGCTCGGATCATTTAAATTCAGTCGGGAAATATGAGAATGAGAGGGATACCTGACTTTAAACAAAGTCAGGGATTCCTGACTAGAAATGGATCATATATATATATATATTGATATAGAGTCCCCTTTCTATGAGGGATCCCACACTTTGTTAAAGTGTGGGAGTCACCCAATTCTCCCATTTTCGGATCAAATTTTTACAATCCGAACCGTTCAATGCGTTTAAAACGTGTTTTTAAGGGCCTACGCGAGGATTTAGCAAAAAAAAATACTCTAAAAGGCTTGATCCGAGCAGTTTTTCATACAAACCGTAGATATATATTTTTTGAAAAACCGCTTGGATGAAGCCCTTCCGGGTATTTATTTTTTACGAATCCTCGCGTGGACCTTTAAAAACACATTGAACGGATCGGATCGTCGAAATTTGATCCGGAAATGGGAGTCCCACACTTTAACAAAGTGTGGGATCCCACATAGGAAGTTGAGTGTATATATATATATAGTACACTTCCAGTCCGGACGTCCGGATTGGAATAAAATCCGGACCATTATTTTTTCGTCACTTTCTGGACTAAATCTCAACGATCCAAACCGTTAGGTGTGTTTAAAACGTGTTTTTAAGGTCCACTGCGAGGATTCGTGAAAAAACAACACTCGGAAGGGGTTGATCGGAGTAGTTTTTGTGAAAAACGTTATATTTAGCGTTTTTCACAAAACTGCTCCGATCAACCCCTTCAGAGTGTTTTTTTTTTTCATGAATCCTCGCGTTGGACCTTAAAAACACGTTTTAAACACATCTAACGGTTCGGATTGTCGAGATTTGGTCCAGAACAATGAGGTCCGGACGGGTCCGGATTTTATTGGATTGGATGGGAAGCTTGGTGTGTGTATATATATGTGGTTGAGCTTCCAATAAGGGACCCTTACTTAACTTACTATGCGGACCTCATTGTTCCTGAGGTAATTTTGATGATCCGAACCGCTCAATATTTTTAAGGGCCTAAGCGGGAAATCTTAAGAAGATATATATATCCAAAAGGCTTAATCTGAGCAGTTTTTGATAAAACTGTAGATCCATTCATTTAGGTGGAAAAGAGTCATCAATAAAGGTTCATCTGAATTCTGGGCACCACACCAGGTATATAATGAATTATCATGAGCAGTAATGCCCATTAAAATACTGTAATCTACTCAATTCCCAATGCATGATATGGTATTATGAATGTTTATGATAACAAGTAAATACTCACTTAAATGAGGAATTCGATACGTAAGTATTTTGTATACATTGCTTAACGTTGTTCCAAAATCCCAGTAGCAGCTAAGTTAAGATCTTGTGTTATTCCTGTACAATCGGGTCTATACTACGTTCTCATACATAGGGCTCTTCTGACATAGTAAGGTGGCCCACGACTCATGCCATAGCTTTGATGCTAGTTGGGTTGGAGACCACCTATTCATCTCTCTACCACAAGCTACTGCTTCTTTCTTGGTGACTCTCTCATCTTTTGGCAAAGTAAGAAGCAATCTCTTATTTTTTACTCTAGTGCTGAGGCAGAGTATCATACTATTGTTAACACTACTCTGGAGATGCTATGGCTCATTGGCTGCTCACTGATCTAAATGTTAGTCATTCCACTGTTTCTACACTTTGTTGTGATTATCAGATTGTTTAGATTGCCCACAATGACGTGTTTCACAATCGCATAAAACATATTGAGATTGATTGCCACTTCATCCAAAACATGTTGTCCAGGGTAATGTTCGTCTTCTCTTGATTTTCTTATCCAACCAGGTCAGGGACATCGTCACGAAGGCTCATCTTCGTGGTCGTTTTCGAGATTTGGTGTCCAAACTCAACCTGGTCTCTCCACTACCACCTTGAGTTCAAGGCAGGATGTTAGAGTATCGTGATCATATCATATCATGATATTATGATTTGATTATGACATTACATCATCTCTGGGACTTTGATCTGATTGTAATTTATTAATCTCTAACAAGTAGAAAGATTAAAGGGGAAGAAGCAAAACGGTATCAAAACTAGTGGAACAACAACCCGCTAGAGGATCATAGCCACTCAGACCCCAAGAAAGAAAGTTGGCGAGACACCAACTGAGTACAAGGAAACAAAAAGACAGAATAAAGAAGAGAGGCTAACATCAAGCAACATATTACATATTACAGAGATTGCACTACACTTTTTAGCCTAAAGATAAAGTCGTCCATCAAGAAACTGTTATCACCAAGGATTTAACCCAAAGGGTACTCTGATTTTGATTAGCTCTGTGACTTCATCCCAATTAAGAGCAGATTCTCCAAATACCAGCTGGTTCCTAGTGTTCCAAATTGTCCACATAGTTGCCAGAGTTAGCACATCCCAAATCAGCTTCTTGTCATTTTTCAATGAGCTATTGTTCCACCATAAGAGCAGGTTAAGAGCTGAACTTGGGGTGACCCATTGTCACGCCCTCAATTTCCACAAGATAATTCAATATAAATCCATGTGGACGGTCAACTAAGTCCACGGGTCAAGTCCAAAGTCAACAAACAACTCGTGAGTCTAAGTCAACAAATTACAAATCAATGGGTCTACCGTACCCCCAAATATTAATACATCAGTCTTTGAAATGATTACATGTTTAATGCCAATGGATAACCAAATGATTACAATGTTCTTTTGTCAAAATCATAAGTCTCAAAATAAAAGTGTAGCTCCTTCAGTGCTCTTTTCAAACATGCACGCACACATATCAAGCAACCATCCTCATGCTCCAAGCTCGGTACCTGAAATTGTTAGGATGAGCTCACTAGCCCAGTAGGAAAACGTCTACCAATTCTAAATGTAAGACAGATGCATATGAGGCATAGACAAAAGAAATTTTCATGAGACGTAGTTTTTGAGAAATTTCATATAGATTCAAGACACGTAACTATATTTAAAAGACTCTAAGTTACACCAACGGTCGTACCACCGTATCCTACACATATCCGACACATACTCGATCCGTACCCAACACATCACATAGGCCTAAACACACCCGACGCGTCTCATAAGCTCAAAACATTCACATAGCATAGATAAGGAGATCCAATCCCCTGACAAGACTAGGGAATTCATAAATAAGTTCAAAGAATGACACCATGTGCAATGAAGACCAACCCAAGTCAACAACTTCACCATTATCGCCAATACGTACCCAACACATCTCTCATATCCAAAACATCCACATCATGTACATTATCATTCTTTATATCCCGGGCATACCATAAAAGCCCTGTGTCACTCCGAGCATACCCGTTCGGGCCCCTTGTCACTTCGGGCATATTCTTTCGGGCCCCGTGTCAATCTTTTCAACCATTTACATCATTTCATGCTCATTCTCATCAATTAGGTGTCCATGCAATAACTCATCTCAAATCAACGCTCGAAAATCCTAGTTCGCTCGATAACCCTAGTTCGCTCGATAACTGTCAACTCGCGTCATTAAGTGTGAACACGTCACTTGAACCCCAAGGGAACTAAAGGACTCAACAAATATATCTCATAATGTTCACGGTAGGTATATCAAAGTGTCTCAAGTCATTAGGAACAAGTATAGCACGTACATTGCCCGAACGAAGGCTGAAATGGGTTAAAATAGGCTGAAATTGGCCAAAAGAGGAAGTGGATTGATCCACAGGCAGAAGTGGATCGATCCAAAGTCGTTTGTTCCAAAAATTTGCAAAAGTGGATCGATCCATAGGCAGAGTTGGACCGATCCAAATGGGTTACGAGTTATTTTGAGCACAACTCAAGGGGATTTTGATGGGTTTTGGTCCAAGAGTTTTATGAGAACTTTGGTGAGCAAGTTAGGCCACAAACTTGGGGTTCAATACAACAACAACACAATGTATGATCATATAGCTTGATTCACAAATTTCCTCAACTCAAATGAAAGCAAAACAAGGCACAAATTGGGGATAAGTTACTAGAGAGCAAAACATCAACTTAACCATTAAGGAGATTCATAAGGGAACAAGACAACACCATGTGGTTACTTAAAATATGACTAAAATTGGGCTTTTAAAAGAGTTTAGCAAAAAGGCACATAGTAGATAATCAAATTGAAAGCTATACACAAGCATACACTACTTAAACACTTAGAAGAAGTAGAAATCTCCCTACCTCCAAGCAAATCAAGCTCCCAATCAACTAGCAAGCAAAACCCTAGCCTTCCACCAAGATCTAACAGGATTCGTCCTTCCCCGGAGTGAAACAAACACAACCCAAGCTTCCTAACGCGCAGAGGAGTCAATTTTAGGTAAGGGTTGTGAAGGATTTGAAGAGAGATGGTGTGATTTGGCTATGGAGGAAGAAGAAAAATGAAAGGGAGCTAGAGAGAGAGGGGGGCCGGCTGGTGTGTATGGGGGGGAGGGGGGGGGAAGATTGAGGGAGCTCATCTCTCTCCTCTCACACCACACATTCAAATACACTTCAATATATTACACCTCAAGCCCACATTTCACTTGTGTAATGCATTTTGACCCCAACCAACTCACACACCAAATTAATCTAACACTTCAACACATTTAAACATTTTACACAATTCCTCACATTTCCCCAATATTATTTACGAAAAAAAAAAGAATTAATAAATTTTACGGGTCTTTACACCCATTAGGTACCCCGCTAGGCTAAGATATTACAGCATACATGCCAGACAGGTTGACAATGAAGCAGTAGATGATCAACAGATTCCAAGTGCAAGGAGCAGAATTTACAGAGAGCATGTTGATGATGCCAATGGTCAATAGATATTCAAATGTTTTGATCCTGCCAAGGTGAACCAACCAAACAAAACATTGAACCTATATGGAGCTGAATTACCCCAGATGAAATCAAATGCTGAATCGATTGAGTTGGCGTGGAGACTAGCCATCTCATAAAGGGATTTAACACTAAAAGAACTGGAGGATTACCCTCCCAAATGAGGTTATCTTTGTTTCCAGATGTGACTGAAACATCAGCCCCATCCAGAATTGAGTAGTTCAAACCACATCACATTTTGCCATTCAAAAAATCTCCTCCTGAATTGAAATTCCAACTGGTGTAGCTATGATTCCCTTCCCAAAACCTCACTGGGAGAAATATTAAAACCCAACCCTAGAAACATTTTAGGGTACATATTTCTACAAGGCTTGGGTGTTTTTCTTTTCTTACTCTACTGATTTCATTTTTTAATTCTTCTAATGAATGAAATTCTCTGCCAATAAAAGAAAATTTTCTGAACGGCTAGAGAGAGGCAAAAACAACTAGAAGAGAAGAAAAGACAACGTCATGATGAGCAGCTAACCACCCCTTCTATGGTGGAGATGAATCTTCCTATACCAACTAACTTTGTTGCATATAGATTTTAAGGTTTTGTATGAAGATTTGATTGTATGACAGTCCCCCCTTGTTTTGCTCAATGAAATTGATTTCCATACTTTCTAGTTTCTACCTATATATTTCATTTTTGCATTCCATATTTCAAATAGTGGTCATGCAACGGTTTTCTTAGTTTACGATTTGGATGATTGAGATAGATTATGCCCGTAAGACAATTCGTGCATACACAGATCATCCTAGTAAGACGGCTCGTGCTATGCAATAGTCTATTCTAATTAACAAGTTATGAATATTTTCTTGGCAATTATTGATAGGGATTCTGCAAGCCCGATCAGTAATCATATTAATCTCAATAGTTAATCGGATCTATGCATACTTAGTTATATATGCAACGGAAGTAGGTTCAGAACCCAAGATTTCTCTCTCATTTTGTGAAACATTATTTTAGTTAATCATATTTTATCTAGTTCAATCAAATTAACTCCAATCTCTTTTCCCCGATTTAATTTAGAAGTTTGTTAAAATTATCGTTACTTAGCCAAATGATCCATGCAGAACAATATTTGGTGCTCTGCTTGATCTCAGTTTACATTGATTGAGTGATCAAGGTTTTGGGGTGCAGTTTTATAAGCAGTACAGGTTAGGCTCATGTGCCAAGATCTGGGATGCTGCTATGTTCTTGGAGCCATCAGCCATGGATAGCATGTCTATACTTTACTCCTCAGCTGCTAGTTTTGAAGCCAGTACGGGGACAACAGCTTACACTGCTGTCTTTGCATCTATGCCGATGCTCTTGCCTACTTGCTGCCTTTTATGTCAGTCCAAGCTGCTGTGGGGCCACTTTCATGCGATTGATGATGCTCGTGCTGATGAAAAAGGATTTCTTACTGCTGGATTTTGTTCTGTCTCTATGGTATGATGATGCAGATTATTTGGGTGTGCTTAGTTTATATATTAGGGGATGCTCTATAAACTGGCCTTGTTGCAGTCTTTGTGTCTGTATCAGTTAAGGCTCTCTTATGTTTTTGTTTTGTCTTCATAATTGTATATCGTCTCCTCTCTTTAGTTGGTATCTACGTAGTTGCGATGTGATCCAGAGTCCTTCCTTCCGATGTCTTTTCTCCTTGTTTCTTTTTCTTCTCATTAACATAATTCTCTTTTGCCGACGAAAAACGATACCTAGTTTTTTACCGCAAAAAACGATACACGACTTATCATAACCCGTGACCTAAGGCCAAAATATATTTTGTTGGTTTTATGTGGATCAGTATCCACCCTGTACTCAAGATGCCCCCTGCCGGCGCGGGACAAGTGTAGGAAGGACTAACTGCTTGCACCCATCAGTGTTGTATGGCAGTATTGCGAAGCGCCTCATGTTTGTCTACCGCTAAGTGTAAAGTGCGCTATCCTTTAAGATCAAGTTACACATTCCCTAACAGTAGTTGTTTTTAAGTTGGTTAGTACCTGATCAAACAAGGCAGCTTTACCACAGCGCCAGGTCCGCCCTTCATTCAGTTTGATATCTTACAACATGATTAGTGATCCAAATACTTTTCTTTGTTTAAAGCTAGTACAACTCTTCGAAATCGATCGATTGAGAGAGCGAGAGGGTTTCTATTACTACATAAATAAGCAACATATATTTATGTAATTTATCAATAGTATCCACGAGAATATCTTTTTTCTGTTTTTCGGGCACGAAAGAAAATTAATTATGCCAAACAGGTAGGCCAGTAAAGGGTGGGTTAGTAACTTAGTACAGATATCCAAATCTTTGGGAGTCCCCTGTTGTTTGTTTCGGTTCAAAAGAAAGCATAGATTGCACTCTGTCATCAAGTAAATCAATATCTTCTCCAAATGCATTGGCATGAACATGAGACAGAGGACTAGGCAGCAATTAAGGCCCAGGAAGGGGATTTTGTCTCGGCCTTCGATGGGGAAGAGCGCGACGCTTGCGGTAGATACTAATACCACTTAGAATGAGTACAGGAAAAACACTGCACAGTTCAAAGAGAATTTGCGCCCCCAAGAACCCTGTAGATACCATGGCTGTTAGTTCAGATGTAGATGGAAGAAAATAATAAGAGCATCTTCAATGGCAAGCCAAAACGTTTATCGTTGCTAAAAAAATAAAAAATCGCGCATGACATTGAAAGATAGGACCCAATTCGGCTCTTTCGTTATCTTCTTATATGTCCTTAGACTTATACACGTTCGTTGTGTTATAGTACATAATAAGTTAATGCAAAATACCTCCAGGAATAAAGTTAAAGTCCGAGTAGTAATAGACAGTTGCCAGAAACAGCTGCAAAGAAGAAAAACAAGCAAAATTCACCTGATTAATAAACTTCACCTGGTTCACGAAAGGCGCGCAATATTGTTTAAGAAAACTCGATTCGCGAATGAAAATGATGCAACTTGTAGGTTGTACATGTAAGTGCTATACCGTTAAATAGTAGCGAAAAACACTTGTTCAGATGCATAATGTTTCAAATAGAAGAAAAGATTTGGATTTCCATATAAACCTCTCTGTCCAACCCACTTGAAAAATCTAGCTATGGTGTTCTTCTTCGTTTAATAGAATGCTATCCTGGAACTTAACAGTAATTTCTATTTCATTTCACCAAAAAATTGACATTGAGTCACGTAGTTTTAAATAGCGGTAGCGGACTGCATATCGGTAGCGGTAAAGGTGTAGCGGTAGTGGGTGTATGGAATAATACGTAGCGGGAATTAGGTACTGCGACCGTAAATTTTTTGAAATTATTTTTGGCGCCAAACAACCTGAACCGGCCGTATCAGTCATGTAGCGGCCCATATCGGTCTTGTAGCGGCCATATCGGACGTGAAGCAGGCATAAAATCGGCTAAAAACGGATATGTATCGGCCATCGGCCGATACGTGTGTGAATTTTGGTATCGCCGGCATAGCGGGGTACAGCGGTATCGAAGGGATGAAAAACCGATATGTATGGGGCGATAATTAAATCCCTATTGGGAGTAAAATAAAGAAGATATGATGAAATGTAATGCTAAATTAATGCAGAGTAGACTTACTGCCATGTTCCTTGCAATGACTAAGTTGAGGAAAAGGTTATCAGGATCCCCATCAGGATTCCACAATCCTATGTAAATCGTCCTCATCAGCAACAGTATATTCTGCTGTAGCAGCTGACGTTGGCTCTGTTGAAAAAGCAAACATAAATCACAAATTGTGAAATGGAGCCTTCTTCTCTTCCAAATACTTTGGGTCATACTTGGGATCTCCAGCAACTTTGCTTATTTTTTTCGTTGTTATTTTAATTTTTCTCGCATTTGTTAGTTTCGTGTCAAACCTTTGTGGATCATTGGTTCTTCTCGACGAGAGAAATTGAAAAAATAAAGAATTATGACCCAAAACATTGAACTCATACAAAGAGTCGAATTAGCTGGAGACTTTTCCCTGTCAAGTAGTTTACCTCCCCGGGAAGACGATTAGCGACGTCGATTTGGTGGTACAGACTGATAACAGCTAGAAGGAGTACAGGAAAAACAGTGAACGTTTGAAAGATAAATTGCGTCACGAAGAACCCTGTAGATACGATAGTTATTAGTTCGGAGTGTAGATGGAAGAAAATAATAAGAGCATCTTCAGTGGCAAGCCAAAGATGTTATCGTTGCTAAAAACACTCGTGCATGACATCAAAATCTTCTTATTCCGTTCTAAGTAGTCTCCTACGAAAAGCCGGCTAATTTTCGGATCAAAATATAAACTACTTCCATACTCTCTTTTTTTCTTTTGCTCCTTTCTTTGCACCAAATTTTTGTGTTCATTAGTAAGATGTTCTGGACCATGAATGAAGGAAGCATGGTAATGAGCACAGAAATTAATTTGGGTCTCTAGGCTTGCCCTCCCTGATGCCTTTCGGCTTTGATTTGAGGGTATGGTTCTGCAGCAAAACGTCTTTATAGCTCCTCGGTTCTTGGAGGTTTAGGGGGGTCATTGTTTCAATGGTACTCTGAGAGCAGCCACGTTGTGCATATTGCCAAAGGTTAGGTCTGTCTCCAATCATTCTCGCAAATACCACCAACGGTGGCGGCTCCGGGAATTTTTTTAAGGGTGTTCAAAAATTCTTATGCTCTACTACCTCTATAAACCACAACAAAATATATATAGATAAAAAAAATTCCATTAATATTGACAATGCCACAAAAAAAAAAACAACGGATACAGTATATTACAATTGCCCTTGATGAGAGAGAATTCGCAATTCACATGTCGGCAGTCGGTCGCACCAAAGAGGTTTCTTGTCCAAAATTACTTAGCGTACGCACGTCCGCGTACCCAACATGCACGGATGGTGCATCTTAACCGTCGGTGCATTTTTTTCGACATTTCGGATTTTAAGTAAACTATTTGCGCGAATAGTTTATTTAAAATCTGAACCGTTGATTTCTGAGATGAACGGTTGAGATGCGCTACATGCATTTGGCGTACGCATGTTGTGCGTACCCATAGCCACGTTGTTGTTTTTTTATTGGGTAAGATGTTCAATTTATTAGGGATGGGTGTTCAATTTAGTTTGGATAGGGTGTTGAATAATGGGCTACCTAAAAATTTCTACATGTATTCTAAGGAATTTTTTTTTTTTGCATGTGCAGCCGCCCCTGACCACCAATGATTGGGGACTAGGTGGGTTCTGTTATTGTTGTGGTATTGTTGTTGCACCAAATTAAAGATCTCAATTAGTCTTTAATTTGGTGCGAAAAAATTCATACAACTAAGGAATGGAAGCACTTTAGTTTTTTATCCAAAAATTGCATGTATTTTCGTAAGGAACTATTAAAATGGGACGGTGGATAGTATGTCCTTAGATTTATACAAGCTCGTTGTATTCTACCATAATAAGTTAGACGCAGAATACCTCCAGGAAGAAAGAAGTCCAAATACCAAAAGGAAACAGTCAGACCAAACTGCAAAGAAGAAAAACAAACAAAATTCACTTCATCAATAAACATCATTTCTTTCAATAAGGCAATATTGTTATAAAACTCAATTGACCCATCAATAATAATAATAAAACTCAATTTACCAATGAAACTGCTAGGTTATATATGCACGTGATATAGCTCTTGAGGATTTAAAATGTGAGCCAGCTTCGAAGTTTGTCCATACCAATAGACTGCTCCGTCTTTATAAATACATAAATAGATGCAATCTTGAGACTTAACACATTTTATCATTCATCTCACCCGAATCCACTACCGAAAAAAGAGATGAAGAAAGTACATTCTTTACATTCCTATTTATTTCTTATCCATTAATATATTTTAAAAATTACGTAATAAATTTATTATGCCGAGCCAAAAAAAAAAAAGTGAAGAAATACATTCGTTACTATGAAAATCACAAGGAAATTGATGTCAAATTGTAAGTGGCGAGTGCTACTTACATTCGTTACTCATTTTTCTTTACATTTGGTTCATATTTTTGTTGTTTTCCGACTCCTCTTGTTCAGACGTAATGGAGGCAAAAATAATAATAAGGTAAACTTCTAGAGAAAACAAAATTAAAATTGACCGCTAGCTGGTGGTTTTTGTTGTTGTAGTTTCATGGGCTGATGATTTTGGCCGATTGTTTTGATTTAATATGCTTCTATGTCTTTACCCAAAAAGAAGATATAATAAAATGAAATGCAATGGTAAATTAATGTAGAGTGGACTTACTGCAATGGACTTTGTAATGATCAAGTTGTGTAAAAGGTTTTGATGATAAAACAGTCCAACATAAAACATCCTCAACAGCCATGATGTCTGACGATAGAATCCCCTGGGAAACCCTGATAGCTGACGACGTTTTCTCTGTTGGAAATGAAAAACAGTTCATATGCGATAAACCATAACGGGTACAAATTCGAGGGGTGCAAATAATTCGAACCGTTCAATAATTTTTGAATATCCCAGCAAAATTCAACTCGATTGGATATGCGTAAGTGGTTGATCCAATATTCTCATGTTTCATTCAGAATTCGGCATCCTGAATTCTGAATGAAACATGAGGATATGGGATCAACCACTTACGCTTATTCAATTAAGCTAATTTTTTAAGTACCCAAAAATGTAGGCTCGGCCACGTGGTACCCATTCGATACCCAAAAACTTTCCGTAAAATATAAACTAACCAAAATGAAGCCACGGACGCTGGCTTCGAAAAGACGATTGTATCCCTGAAGTTTCTCCAAAGCCTCAACAACTTCATCGTCTGTACGAAGGGTCAGAGATGCCTCCGGGATCAATTTAACTGATTCCTTGCGAGCAAAAGGGGCACTTGCAAAGCTGATGTTTGCTTCCATGGGACCAATACTTGATAACACAATTCAATGTGCCAAACAAGTAAACAAACATTTACTTAATTTTAAATGAAAACAAACCAAAAAAAAAATTACAAAAATCACAAAAATTTGATTTGCTAATATTCAAATCCCTTGATATAATTACCCACTCTCACTGGTGTCGAAAGAAAATAAACAAATTGGAGCGAATTTTCACCCCAGTGTCTTCGCTTTTCAATTGCACGTGTATTGAAGAGCTCAAATAACATTTACATGAAGATTCATAACATTATGCATAACAATTCATAATATTCGGCATAAAAATCAATATCATTAGCAGTGAATTTATAACTTTTGGAACAATTCCTAAAATTTGTATATTTTAATGTTATTTTCTTTGATATTGTGAGTTTTGAACAAATGTTATTGATTTCTATGCAAATGTTATGAATCTTTAGATAAATGTTATGCTTTTATCCAAAAAAAGCTATCGAATTTCTACACCCAATATGTCAATAATATAAATTTAAAGTGACTCCAGCGGATACTATATATACACTTCAATACATATGTGTATTGTACCATTTTCGCGAGCCAGTGATTATCATAATCAAGAGGATTAAATAATTAGAAATGATTTTACATGGATAAGCATATCCTTTCTTATCATTGATTCAACAAATGTAATAAACGAACTACAATTTTACGAGGAAACTTATCATAGGTTGAACAAACTTGTAATAGTTTGTCAACCAAAATATATAAAATCTTGTTTTTACAATGCACATAGCATCCACATCAATAGAGAAAAATGGAAATCAATATCGAAAAATAAAAATTATTTGACTCATCGAAATACGAACCGCAAAACCAGTGTCCACAATTTGCCTTGCATGCAATATTGTAGTGTCCAAAACAAATTGGGCAGATATCATCATCAGGAGGTATAAGCCCTTTCTCAACATCAGGAGGGGTTTCTTTTGCTTTTTCACCACCAGGGATTTCCTTTTCTCCCTTGTCATCGGAAAGGTTTTTCTTTTCTCTCTCACTGGGAGGGATTTCGTTCTCTCTCTCGAAAGAATTTCCCCTCTCCTCGCTCTGTTTCTCCCTCTTTCGAACCTCATTGATTGCAATGGTCTCCATTGTTTTTGTCCCTCCAACCAAATAACTGGGCACCCTTATTCTCTCACTAGAGTTTAACTGTGCCTAAAGGCACGAAGCAACACGTTCTGGTTATAGTTTAATGGAATTCTACTTCTTGAACTCGCCAACCAAGTAGTGTTTTTAAAAAAGCTTTAAAATAGAGTTTATCTAACAAATGGATTAAATAATTACGGAACATATCAATTCAATGCGACATAAAAAATTATCCAAAAAATAGCACATTCGCTTCTGCAGTACCTTGAGAGACTAATCTTCTGAATAAACTACTCGTAGTCTTCAAGCATTTTCTTCCCGATCTTTATCTATGGATGTCTTTGAACTTTCTCATCGTCTCTTTTCTGTACGTCCATGTATCAAGTCGAATATAATTTCTCACCTCGGAGCATGCACGACAATCTATAGATAGTTGCAAATACAAACAACACATAAGTTGCCATGGACAACTTATCAACTTTAAAAAAAAATCAAGTAAGCAACATAAAATCTGTTAAACTACCACACACAAAAATACATCGTAGTAAAGGCACACGCATGATGCGACCATTTCATGCGACCCAACCGCAACTAATCAGCCACCACACCTCTCACTACCCAAATTTGATATAAGTTTCAGAAATATTTAATCCAATTCAGTCTTGAATAAAAAATAAAATAAAAAACTATTTAGGTTATGCGTTAAGTGTCTAGGGTAAAATAATCTCACGGTCGGCTAATTGCTTCATTGGTTTTGATCCATGTAGGATGTGAAGATCATTAAAATAACCACACACAAAAAAGGACTTTAAATATCATATGTGGAAAAGGAACCTAAAACTAACCAAATAAAATAAAATCATACCCAAAAAGTAAAATAAATTTTTTTCCGAAAGTTGATAGTTGAAACGCTTCATCAAAAAGCAACAACACCCTTAAGCTTCACCGGGAAAGAAGGGGACACCAACACTCTTTATTCAAAATAGAGATTTATAGGGCAAGAGAATTATTGCGTATGGAAAAAGAAAAAATACACGGATAAAGCCACCTCCCATAGTTGCTGGCTATTCGAATGAAATCTGTTTTTGTGGGCTGTGAGAGAGACCGGGGGTGGGGTGGGGGAGAATGGAACGTAAGAGTGAGGGAGAGGAATGGAAAGCATCTCAATTTTTTGGGAATAGAATCCCTTAGATTGTTTTTAGAATGATCTCATCCCTTGATTGACTTACTACCGATCCGAACCGTAGAGTAGAAATCTTGTCTATATTGGGTTTGAATTTTGAATTTGGACAGATAAGAACCCTAGGATCAATTGAATCACAAACTTAAAATTCAATCTCAACCCTTCAATGTGCCACGGAGGACAGTTGTGAGAAAGACATTTTACAAAACCGTTGTGTAATGTAATATAGATTCTTCTCTCTAAATAGACAAGGAAAATGTTACGGTACACCCCGTACGTATTTGAGCTTATATGATATGCAGCCCTTTAAATCGCCTGAGTTCATGACATTTGTACCACAATGCAATTATTTGCACAAAAATTATACCATTCATTTAAAATTGCATAAAATTTGCTTAGTAGAAAATTTTATGCACCAACATGTATCCTTAATTTCTTGTCCTTATCCTTTTCTTTTCCTTTTTTTTCTTTTTTTTTTTCAATATCACAAGGTTTTTGGGTTACTTTACACAGCTCGACTAACATGTATTCCATCCCATAATGTTCTTATGGATAACTACTGTGTCTAATTTAACATTCCATCCTATAAGGTTCCATAGTGGTGTACATTATATGCACCTCTTGAATCATCTAAAATCATAACATTTCTCTCAAAAAACCATAAGATTAGTATTTTATTCATAACTTTTGTATACTAATTCATAACTTTTCGACAGTAATTCCTCACATTTCTTTGTTAAAATAAATTATGTGAATTTCTATGCAAATATTTTGAATTTCTATACAAAATATTACAAATTCGAAGTGATTCAAATGGGTGCATTTCATACACAACCTAATTGGGGATATGCATTTTCTTTTTCCTTTTTAGCTTGTTGTGTCTCTTACTCAAGTTAATAAATTTCTTCTTCTCCTCCAAACAAAAACATAGCGATATGTATCGTAGCCTTAATTTCCCTTTGTAATTATGTGCAAATGTTATAAAATTTCATATACAGTTAGGAATTAAACATTAATGTTATTATTTTTTTGTTGAAACTGCATGTTATGAATTGAAGGTACAACTCCAAATAGGAATATGTGTTGCAGTATTTACATGTACGCAATTAGGTTCCTGAAAATCTTTGCTCTACTAGAAAATCTCGGTTCTCATTCTTTTTGGTTCCTTTTGTATTCAGTTCAACTTCAACCAATTATATCCCCATATAAGATCCACAATTTTCTCCGCTCTCTCTCTCTCTCAAGTCTCCACTCAACTTTTACCGATCAGATGTTGAGAAGGTCAACAAAACTTGAATCTAGCGTCCTTATTTTTTCTTTTTTCTTTTTTTGAAACGGTAACAAGATTTTGTATAAAGAAAACTCGACAATGGATACATCGAGCAAAACAAACAGGATAGATTATCCATGTGCTTAGAGATCAACCAGAACAAGAGAGGAAAAAAAAACAGCCAACAAACAATTGGATGGGAAAGCGATAGAAATCTGATAACTAGCCAAACGAAACATAGAAAGCTAAACTAGAAAGCCAAACTAGAAAGCCCTGGAGAATCCCCGACCAAATATAAACGCCAGACACCACAATCTGCAATAATTAGCACAGGTTGTTACTTACAAGAAGCAACATTCTACCATCAACATCAAAAGAAATCTTCAATATCCCACTGAACAATAGCTCCTCCATATTGACAGTATACTCATCCTAGGCATCCTCTCAGAAAATTTTGATAAGTAGAGCAAGGCTGTAGACAGCATAAAATAGAAATCCGAATTGATTTTCAAGAAAATCTGAACAGAAACCGCAAAATTCATCTTCACAGCTATCCTCCTTCATCCGCAAGGATTCAACGAAGGCTTCCTCAGCTAAGGATCACTTCCATCGACCATTAAAAGCCCTCCAAACTTCTCTTGAACACCTCAATAATCTCCTCTTTGATCATAGCCTTATTTCTGATTACCAAAACAATCCTCCCAATCCAAATAGATCAAACTACAGCATAAAAGCATGAGAACCAGCAATGTTTCACGAGATTAGAGAACCCAAGCTCATACCACTTAGTAACAATTGATTATGACTTCACTTTTAGCAATACAAAGAGGGCTAATATCAGCAAAAACCTTCCTTTTAGACTACTACCCAATCCCCTTATGATCCAAGACACAATTTTCATTGTGTACTTGGACCACCTTTATTCTTGTTGAAGAGAATTAACAAGCAGAGGTGCTCCTCTGCAGGGCTTCAGATTCCTTGACCTCTGAATCAATCATTCTTTTAAGTATTTGAACATCACCTTCTGTAGACACCCCAATTTAACACATGAAAATCCTCGGCATTCCCGATGATGAAAAATAGACCAATGAAGACACGTTGGAGCTCGAGTAAATGTTTGGAAACCTTCCAAAATCCATCAAAACACCCTCACAAACCAAAAACTAAGAGAGCCCGAAGCACTTCTTTGGGCACCCGAAGCACATGCTTCAGGCACCCAAACATGCTTCAGCGGAAAAATCATTTTGGAGATATTCTTGGTCGTTTTTTGCAGAGATTCTCTTGGGTTGTTAGGGAGCTATTTGGAGGAGGATCAGCCCATTCCCAACCTAAGCCAAAACTCTGTCAAATTTCCTGCAGAAAGTAGTCATCTTCTACCTCCATAATCCATAACATAGCCTTGTAAACACCTTAAACCCTCCTTATCACCACTATCAAACCCAAACACACATAGTCCATTGATAGAACTCTGATCAAACGCCAAGGTCAGTCCCTCTCCATCTTGGAAACCCATATTCAAAGCCAATCACAACCTGTTCATCATTCTCAAGTCCTTATCCAAGCATAAATCAAGTTTCCAAAGGTAGAAAACCTACCAAAATGTGTTAAAAAGATCCTTTTAAGGGAAACCATCAAGCTTTTGCTGATTTTTATACCAGTAGTGGGTTTGGGAGGTCCAAAAGTGCAGCAAAATAGCTTTTCAGCTCAGCACCCGAAGTAGCTTTGAGCGCCCAAAGCTCCCCCCTTTGGGCGCCCAAACCATCTCTCTCTTGTCTTCTGTTTTTGTTTCAAATCAGTTTGTTTGGGTTACAAATCACTTATAACATGTTTTGGGGGTTAAATGGTGGTTTGTATGGTCTCTGATCGTTTTTAAATGGAGTTCAAAGTGTGTTTGAAAGCTTGATTCAACCTTTAAATATGAATTTTTGAATAAATACCAAAGAAAAATGGCTTTCTAATCCTTTGTCATCAAGAAAGAAGGAAATCAAAAGGTGAAGCAAGGTTTTGTTAAGCCACCCAAAGCAGTCCCTTTGGGAGCCCGAAGCATTCCTTTGGGCACCCAAAGAGTCCCCCTTTGGGCTTATCTAGCTAGACTTTCTTGATCTTCCATTCTAGTTTAAAATCAGTTTGTGGTACTCATGATCCATAAAAGCTTCATTACTTGTTTGAAATCAGTCCAAAACTCTCTGTTTGACCTTCAAATGTGTCAAAACCATGATTTACAAGCTAGATCCACTTCTTAAAAATGGTTTTTGGAGAAAATACTTGAAGAATAGAAGCTTGTGAAACATTTTGAACAGAACCAAAGGCGAAACAAAGGTCAACAGAGAGTTTCATACATGAGCCCAAAGCAGCTACTTCGAGCACCCAAACCAGCTGCTTTGGGCGCCCAAACCTCCCCCTTTAGGCGCCCAAAGAACCACTAGAGGCACAAACTGTTTTTCGTGTAGAAACATTCTAATGCTATGTTTGGTCTTTTATTACTGTTCTATTATGCTTAACACTGTCTTTTGTATCGTTCATCGTCATCATTGTGCATATTGTACATGATCCATAAGCATCCACTTATGTGTGTTTATAGTTTTTATTTCCATTGTTTTCCCCTCTCCCCTTTACATGGATAAAGTTTCGAAATCGATGTTTTATAATCCCTTAAATATTTAGTAGAGACCGGGTTTAAAACCGGGCGGGGGGTGCCTTAAAAACCTTCCCCCCTCGTAACTTAGCTTCCGAACCCGAGAAATCATGGTAACGAGGGGCGGTGAAAATGTTTTCCAAAACAAGGGCAAAAGAGTCATTTTCAAACCGCGGGTACCGTCCTTAAACTCGGGTGGCGAAATCAAAACCGTTTTCAGAAGCAAGAGAGATTTTTTTGAGTGGTGTTCACTCCTTCGTTGAGTTCAACACCTAATCTTTTTCCTGCAATAACTGTGCGTTGGAATTCATCAAGCTCCTCTTCATGGTCCTGTCTTAGTCCAACCGAAGTAAGACTGTGGTCATTTATTTCTTTCTCCGTTAATCTTATGCACTCCTCAAATAAATGACTTCTCAGAATCTTCCTGCATTGGTTGGGTTCTAATTCTTCAACAAGGAGATCAATCCCCCCAATCTGTGAAGCTCTAATGTTGTGTTGCGAGTTAAGCAGGCCCGGTGTTGTGCTGGTTCTGTTCTAATTAGAGCATCTGTATCCAAAAGGTTGTTGAGTTGGGCTTTGCTTCCAAACCCTTGAATCTGTTGGTAATCAGCAAACAGCCTAGTGGAGCTTTCCACTAAAGAGCCCAGTCCATTACTTAAGCTTGAATTTCAATTAGAATTAACCTCATCAATCTTCTCATCTGTCTTCTCCTCTAATAAATTAGCCACCTTTGAAACCATCAAATTTTGTTCTGCTAGCAGATGCTTATTCCTTTCCCCATGCTCTTCAAGTTGACATTCCAAATTGATTGGGTCCCGCACAATTGCCAGCGTAAGGACCTCCTTGTTGACCACCACATCATCTTGTTTATCTTCCACCTCCTTCTTGTGATAGTCCACATCATCATCTTCTTCCTCTCTGGCTGCAATTACAAGAGGCTCGTAAAACATTTTGGACAATACAATTCTGAACGAATCTTCTTCTTCCATTCGAATAGTACACTTCTTACCAAAAATCACTAATTTTGTATAACCAGTGATCTTTTGAAACTGCTCCGATGCAATAAGAAGTCTCCCCTTTTTCATAGGATTCTTCCTTTAAACATATTCTCATCCACTTGAAGGAAATGACCCCATTTATCTCCTATAGACTTGAATGTTGATGCACTCCAACCATTGAGAAGCATTACATAATAGGATAACCAAACAAAGCGTTCATCTTTGGCCGGTTCACTGTTCCATGGCTTAATCTCCACAAATCAATTCAATAGCCATCTTTCTTTGATTATTTCATCTCTAGCTTCTTTGTCATGAAAAATGATAACTACAAATCTCTGTCCTATCGCTTTAATCCTGTCAATAGGGGTATTCTCCAATTTGAAAACCTTCTCCAATTCTTCAGCTGATCGGAGTTTTCGAATCCTTGCAATAGCACTCCTAAAGGCCACCCATTGCCAATAGGTAGAATCTGCAAACTCTGAACCTTGTTCTGAAGAGTGCAGTATCGGCTTCTCTAAGAACCTGTGCAAAAGATCTATCTTGAATCACTTAACGATCTATATTTTTCTGTTGTCTTCCTTCTCCTTGTTTACTTGATTATGCATAATGCATGTTGGGGTCGTTCAATCGTTCATCCTCAACTGATATGAATTTCTCCCGAGATCTTTCTGTTTCCTTTCAAACTTAGCCATTTGAACCACAAGTTCTTGATTCCAGTACTAGAGCCCATTTGACTGTGCAATGGCTTGAATACCATCTTTCTCACAATCAAATCTCACAAATTCAAACTGTTGATTCGTGATTTTACTCAATGTCGAACCGTTTTTCCACCATCTCTCCTAAAACCAATTGGTGTTAAGAAGGGCTTCAATTAAGTCTTTTATTGCATTCAAGGGAGTGACATTGTGTAACCAAATCCATGGGGCACTCCGGGCCCAACACTCAACTTGTTAGGAATTACCACATCACTAACTATTCCAAATCTTGTAAAGAGATTAAAGACCCATATCTCTAGATGTCAATGGGGAGACCACAAACAGAGTTGTGAGAGAACCGTTTATAGCTCGATCTCCGCCATTCTGTCTCGCCATGCCCTTCTCCTTTCTGGAGATAAAAAAAAAATTATAACGTGAACTCACATTGAGTGTTACCATAATTGAGCACACTAACCTCATTGTTGTGTCATATGAGGGTCAATTGAATCCAGCATCCTTATTTATAAAGTTTCTTTTTTGGACATCTCATGAGCCAGCATACACGTAGCTCGACTTATAGCTCAACTAACGCTCTTATTCTATAATATTCTTATTATGAGGATAATTACCAGAATAAGTTGTTGTTGTTTGATAAAACAGAAGTTGAAAGCTAAAAAATTGAGTACTGAAAACTGAATGTTGAATTTCTTAAAATATTAAACGCTGAATAACATTTGTCGTTTGATATAAAGATAAAAATATCTAACATAAACTATTCGTTGATTGTTAAGGATGTTATGTGCTTGTAGTTGTGGTGGTGGACTACCAGTGGTAATGGTGAAGTGGTAGAGGTGGCGGTGGCGCCGGTTAGTAGTGCAACCGTGATTGTTGTAGTAAAGTGGGTTGTAACGGAGGTGGTTTGCTAGAAGGATGGTGAGAGGGTGGTGGTGATGGAGAGCGGTGGACAATCGCGAGTTGTGGTGTAGTTGTAATGGTGATGAAGGGTGTGGTGAATGTAGCGGTCGAACATAATGGAGATATGAAGAGATAATGATGATTGGAATATTGTTTTTTTGCTAAGCAAATAATTTATTAATCTTTGAAAACGAATTACGAAGATTAAAAGGACCCAAGACTGAAAACGCCAACGGCCCAAAAAGGGAAAAACAATACACAATAAGGGTGGTAAGAATACCAACCAGAACCTACACCAACACCCAGAATAAAAATACACTCTTGAGATAAGATAAAGATACATCCTAAGAGCTCATACCCCTAAGCCACCCAAAAGCAAGCAAACCCATAAATGATGATTGGAATATTGGTGGTGATTTTTGAGAGATAACGGTGATGGTCGTGGTAGGGATAGTCGTAGCAATAGTGGCAGTGGTATGGTAGTAGTAATGGCATTGGAGTGGTGGTGGTAGTAATGGCAGCGATTGAGTGAGGGTAACAGCTATGGCGGCAGTGGAGTGGTGATGGTGGTGTGGGTGATGGAATAGTGGTGGTGGCGGTGTGGAGAGAAGACAGTGGTGGCAATAAAGGTAGTAAAGTGGTGGAGACGGTACGGAGTAGTGGTGATGGTGATAGTTGTGATGGCGGTGGCACTTTGGTTGTAAAGACCCGTAAATTTTAATTGTTATTTAGAAAGTAAAGTTGAAAAATTTTGAGAAAATGTTTGAAATGTTAGATTTTGGGTTGTTGAGCTATATAAAGTGGATTTGAGCCATTTGTGAGCACATATGTTAATACGGGAGTGTGTGGCGTAATTTTATAAAATTGTGTATAAGTGGTGTGTGAGAGGAGAGAGACAACATTTCCCCTCCCTACCCTTCACTAGCCTGCTCTCTCTCTCTCTCTCTCTCTCTCTCTCTCTCTCTCTCCTCCATTTTCTTCAACCTCTTCCCCAAATTACTCCCTCACACTCAAAACTCTTCAAGATCCACACCCAAATTCGTCAACCACACTCATTCTAGTACTTGGGTCACGTTGATTTCACTCCGGGAAGGGATATTTCGATTGGAGCTCTTTGGAAAGGCTAGGGCTTTACTCAATCTTGAAGCTAAAGCTTCCGCACCTTGAGATAAGGGAATTTCTACCATTACTAAGTGTATTTGAGTGTTTGGAGTGGGTAATGTACATACATTTGATCAATCCCTCTTGATTTGTTGAAAACCCCATTTTCTAGTCTCATTAATTTGATTAGAGATTGATCCATGATTATTGTTGATCTCTGTAAAGACCCGTAAAATTATATTAATTTTCTGGAAATAATGATGGGGTAATGTGAGGAATTAATTAAAATGTTTAAGTGTTGGGTTATGTGGTGTTGTGTGTGGATAGGGACTTAATTGCATTACACAAGTCACTTTT
>JAXBDA010004538.1:0-28478 GCA_036023075.1 Gaultheria prostrata | reverse complement strand
CCTATGAGGGATCCCTCAACTCCCCTTAGTTGCGGACCTCCATTTTTCGGACCAAATTTCGACAATCCGAACCGTTAGATGTGTTTAAAAGGCATTTTTAAGGGTCCCAGCAAGAATTTGGCAAAAACAAATACCCAGAAGGGCTTGATCGGAGCAGTTTTTCATAAAAACGCTATAAATGCAGTTTTATGAAAAACTGCTCCGATCAATCCCGGTATTTTTTTATGCTCATTTCTCGCGAGGACCCTTAAAAACACCTTTTAAACACATCTAACGGTTCGGATCGTCCAAATTTGGTCCGAAAAGTGAAGGTCCGCAACTAAGGGAGTTGAAGGATCCCTCATTAGATCGTCATTCTATATATATATATATATATTTATTTATTTATTTATCGATATCCGATTAAACTGATTTTTTTGCATCAACATACTACTTTGCAGGTCCTACAAATTTAGATTACTGAAATCAACTCATGGTCAAGTCCACAATGGGTGGTGGAAAGAATTTAACTCATGGTCAATACCAATCAAATTTCTGAAATTTCAGTAATTTGATTGGTATTTTCCTCCTCTTGTTTGGTATTGGTAATATATTTATTTCTTAGAGAGGAGAGAGGAAATGGCGGTCCGTAAGGAAATTATTTGGTGGTCTTGGGGAATCGCCGTACGTTAACACTCTTATTCATAATATTTTTTTGTGGAGCCTAATACTAAATCTATGAATCACATAAAAGTGCTACCAAGGCTAGTGAATTATTACTGCAGTGATTATGACATCTAATGGGCCTCCGAACAGATTGACAGAACGGGCCATAAATTGACCATTGACAACAGAATGGGCTGGAAAAAGAAGCATAGAAAAGCCTAAAAACTAGGCCACGAGTTGTTTCATTCAGATTCTGAATTGATAGGAAGAGAAATCTGAGTGATTAATTTTCATATGGTTTTGGCTTCTTCTTGGCCGATCAAATATCCATTCTGAGTGTAGTAATCGTCTGCAGCGACTCTAATAGGGCAATTATTTATTGATCTTGAGTGACCGCCACGTGGTGCGTTAACACTCAACCATCACATTCTAGTACGCTACATATATATATGTTGTGGATACAGGTTTTGGGACAACACCACCAAATAATTTTTTGTGACCAACGAAATTACATATTTCGCATAGTGTTTTAACATGTTTTTGAATATTTCTTTGAGCTAGATAGGTATATTTTGGTCTCATTTAAAGGAAAGCGTACTTGTGTTATTGCTTTTGTTGATTTTACTATTTTCTATTTGGTTGTGGTTAAATTTTTTCTAGTCTAGCTAAACCTTGGAAATCTTAATCAAAGCCGACTTGCATGCGATCGCCTTGGGCATGACCAAGGAGCCGCTATGGAACGAGGAGCTGGATAAGAAGAGCGTAGTTGCGTAGATATACCACATGTGATGTGCTAGCACTCCGTGTGGAAGGGCTTGAGTCATTGTCTGACTTCAACTCCATCGAACCCATATTGGTGAGAAATCGGTGGCCTTGGTTCAATGGAATTGGTCTTCTTAGGTGTCGTCCAAAAGGTTCAATAATGCGGTCAAGAATCATATGATATCGAACAATATCGGTCGATAAATATGCTGATGTCAATACCAACTTTTGGTTCTCTCCATGCTTAATAATACGACACTCCCATCTCAATTTTTGTAACCAAAGTTAGCTAAAGTAGAATAGGTGACAGCTATGTTAGTCACACAATATATGCTACAACATTGAATTTGCATTCAAGGATGCACGAGGTCTCTTTCTCTCTCTCTTGGGGGTTGACGGTCGTGGGGTCCAGGTCATCTTACACACACCTCGACTAATTTCTTCCCCAGTCAAAGACATGCCATTCATGTGGGAATTAAAGGATAACCGAGAAACTACTTTTTTGCAGTCTGACCCCAAGAATTGAACTTTGGTCAATATTGGGAAGAGCAAACCCACCAATTAACCGAACTAACTCTTGGGCTGGTCACTCACACAAACTAACCTAGGAAGATTTTCCATGACAAAGAGGTGAGGACATTGAAGAGTGCACAGAAGGTATGGTGACTTTCAAAGTCACTGATTTTCATGCATGGGTCGATGTTTACATAAATTTGCATTAAAGAGGTTTTGGTCCTTTGGATCAAGAACAATGCTAGGACAATTGGGGAGCAAAAATGCCATATAAGATTTAGGATAGCCTTCGATCTCAATCAAAGGACCTTAAAACCGTGATTTTAGGTCGCGTCGCGGTAGTGTGACATGTAACTGCAAATGCTATGGCTAGTAGTAGGAGTTCCAATCGAAAGTACAAATATTCAGGTTTGGGAGTCGTGAATTTAAAAGTCATTAGCACCTAAAAAAGCATTTTAGAATTTCGAATTCAAGGTATGATCAAATTGTCACGTAAGATTCGGGTAGTGAGTTGAACAAAAGTCGAATCACAGTAAAAGATTTGCCAATATGCACATGATTTCATCATTATTGTTTATCGGGCTGTAACGTACAATGTCGCACGGCTTAAAAATAGATGTGTAAACCTTGAAATGAACCACCACATAGGAAGCCATATATAAGAGAAAATTGATATCTATACACAAAAAAAAAAAAAAAAGAGAGAAAATTCTCATGCAATAAATATTGTAACAAACAAAAAGGAACTCTAGTTTTTGCCAACTTTTGGACAAATCTATCATTCACATAAATATGTTTCACATATTGGATAAAAGCATGCCTCATCATCTATACCACCTTCTTCATTTCTCCCTCTATAGTCTTTCAAAACTATGTATAGGAGAGAGAGAACAACATTAACTAAACAATTAACTTAGCCATTGGCAACCCTATTTATGAATTCAAACTGGGAGTGGCATTAGCAAAATGCCGCATTACATCAACTTGAGCCCTCAGTGAGAGAATATAATCTAGGGTTTCTTCCATCAAATTGAGTTCATCCATGTACTCCCCACCTGGCACTAGCCTTTTCAAAACTTGTGTTCTTTTCTTCACCAGTCTCTTGGCAATAAAACTAGCCGATGATGCCATTTTCTTCGCTCTCCGAATTCCACATCTCTTTTTCAAGATTTTCTTGCCTCTGGTTGCTACTCTTTTGTTGCGATAAATCGATACGATTGAAGGGCGTTTCTTCGTTTTTTCAGAGTGATTACCCAAAATTTGATCAACAAGGGTCTTGTTGTCATTTTCTTTTGAAGCATTGGAGATTAGGGCAAGGCTCCAATTAGTGGTACCATTTTTGGTTGAAGCCATGGCTAAATCTGCCGATAGCTTTATCGCCTTTTTTCTCTCCAATATGCTCATTTCCTTCTTTGATGCACTGCAAATTTGGAGACCCATTATCCATTTCTTCAGAAATTCTTGCTTCAGCATTCTGAAAAAACAAGAAATCAAAGACAGATATTTAGTACATTTATCTCATTAATGAGGGCATTCTAAAGTTGGGATTGATAATAAATCACAAAATAAAGAAAAATTCCACCAGCTAGCATATGATTGTAGTCCCTTTTTTGAGCAAAATATACAAATTTTTATGGCTTAGATTTGAAAATTACCACTGTCACATTGTTCTATTATCACAGCTTTCAGTAGTCGTTCTTCATAATTTTCATAGCATTCAAGTTATTACAATTTGTACGTTGATTCAGAGCCTGTACTATAAAAATTGACTTATTCTCAAAACTCGCTTATTATTATTATAGACAGATCATTCTCTCAAGATATATAATCAAATTTCACTCAATAAGCCAATTCTACTGAGTTATTGTCAATAAATCGGTCCGTGAAACAACCCTGAATATGTTGAATTTGGAGAAAAAGCTGTTATGGGTTTGAATCTACTTAAAAAACAGGCAAATACTAGTAGGTATGAATATGCAAAAGATTGATCATTATAAATAAATATGCAAAAGATAATCAACTTCAACATCATAAATAGTAGCTCATGGATTTGGATGTAAAAAGATCTTATGTACCTTGCTGAATTTCTTCTACTTTGGATGGAAAATCATGCCAAAATCTTAGGGAAGAGACAAGCTGCAGAGAGAGAGAGAGATGCAGTTTTAAGGGATCCAAGAAAACAAAAATTCCAGAGAGAGAGAGAGAGAGATAGAGAGAGAGAGAGAGAGAGAATGAGGAGGAGAATGTGCAGAAAGCCCCATATATTTGCTTAAAGGGAGGGGGAGGGGAGTGGGGCTAAGAGAGAAAGACACAGCACATGCAAGCACATGGGGGAGAAGGGCCCACCACCAAATAAACCCTAAAGAGAATATATTGGAAAAATATTGAGCTAATTGTAAAGCTCCCTTAATCTCATGCAAACCTAACAGTTGTAACTTGTCATGACTACATAGTACACACAGGGATGGAGTCAGGGGCGGTTGCCCCTGCAAAAAGGAAAGAAGTCTCTAGTAATATATAGAAAAAAATATTTGCTTTAAATTATATAGACTCGTCCTTCCAAAGTATTTTGGAATACATATTCGTCCCTACGTAGTGAAATTTTTAGCTGAGTCCCTGATAGTACACACAACTTATAGTCAACGCAATAAATATCGGGGCAAAGCGAAGGTTTCGGTTTAATAAACGTATAAATGTAAAGTAGATATAAATTTATATTTATGAAAACATATTATAAACATGTTTTTTACGTTTTCGTGTAATACATGATTTTGATACATTATTACAAAAAATACATAAAATTGTTAGTATTTTTCCTTCGGGTAACTGAAATATATTGTCTATGGAAAAAACTAAAACCTTTTTAGTGACTATATGCAATCATAATTGTGTCTGATGTACTAAGAGATACTATATTGAAAATACTCAAAGTTACTACGTACACTTTCACAACAAAATTAGGGGTGTTTCACTAAGGTAGTTTTTTGGTTTTTCACAACTTTTTATGTGATGTATTATGAGAGAATGACTGCCTCGGTTTTAGAAATAAGCTGATTTTTTTTGTTTTTTTGAGTTAGTGGAACGGGACCTTAGTAGTACTAAATTAATTTTGGATGGGCCAGGACTTCCGGCCCCCAGTATGGTTTTCTCCCTGTATGGCTGTATGCGGGGAGTAAAATGTTGTCTAGAAGGAAGTAAATTTCTCAAACTAACACTTATTAGTGGTTGGTTCGTTACTCTACTTTCTAAGGATAAGTTTTGAGTCCAAAACCTCACGAAGAGGTGGTCGACTCTCGTTATAATCACTAGTTTTTAACATCCTATCATCTGGAAAAAAGAAGAAGTAAATTTCTAAAAGGGACAAAATAAAGTCATAGAGGGGATAATTAATTGAAAAGAAAAAAAATGATATTATCACATGAAAGGTGGTGGTGGTGGTGCCAATCCTGGATATGATTAAACATTTAGCATCCATTTTTTTTAAAAGGATTAATTCTTAAACCATGAAGAAGAATGTGAATTTTATAATGTTTTTATAACTCATGTGTCCGGGCCAGCTTACATGCATCTAGACTAATCTTAAGA
This sequence comes from Gaultheria prostrata, assembly GCA_036023075.1. Classification (NCBI taxonomy): domain Eukaryota; kingdom Viridiplantae; phylum Streptophyta; class Magnoliopsida; order Ericales; family Ericaceae; genus Gaultheria; species Gaultheria prostrata. The sequence continues at coordinate 22,973 of JAXBDA010004538.1, read as the reverse complement.
GTGCAATCATATTTTGGGCCGGTCTCGATATTTGAGTTGCCTAAGCCTGACCAAACTTGGTTGCCCACTTACATGGTGCTTTGAACTTGAAATACATCAACAAAAATCAAAATAAAAAATTATCCTGATCTATAGTGCTTTATGATGAGCACGATCTGATTCCAATTAAGAAAACGGTTTCTCATTGCATTTTTTCAAGAAATTCTTCTTGGCTTTTACTATATCCAAGATGGGTACGCATCATTTTCTCTCAATAATCAGCTCTCCCAAACTATGTCAGGACCCAAGAGCCTGAGGAACCAAGAAAATTACCCCGTCTGTCTCCTAAAAGATCTAGCTAAATATAGCAAAATGACTTTTTGGAATTCACTGAATGAAAAGTTTCATTAATTGATCCTTGGATTTTGACGAGAGCAATTGCAACTTATCATGGTTTATATGTTGAGAGCATGGTCGTGTTCGAAACCAGCAGTTTCGGAGAAAAATGTACAATTTTGTGTTTTGTATTAAGAATAAAAATTTAGATTTTGATATGATTGAAATTTTGCTTTTCTGGCATTACCTTTGGATAAGCAACTGTTACTGAAAATTGATTTTTTGATGGATTTGTTTTACACTAGCACCGGGGTTGCTCAAGTGCAGGAGCTTGTGGGGTTCACCTCTGAGCTGGCTCCGATCTTACCGCCCATGTGTGGAGAGCCCAATTCAAAATGTTACTCCTACGTACGAACAAAAAGTATTTAAAAATAATTAAGAAGTCAAAACACATGAACGGAATTCATTTTCTGTGTAGCTCAGAAATGAAGATGAAGTGTGAAATCAACCTAACATGCATTTTCCAATTGATTCCCACTTGGGTTGCACATGCTCCTGTCCAAATCGGAATGGACTCAATTCCGTAATACTGCCACATGCTTTTGTTTTCGGGGGCCAAAAAACCTTCAATTCTAGTACAAATTAACTTCTGATATGTTCAAAAAATAGTACTCCCTCCGTCCCATAAAGTTTGTCCGGCACGGAGTCCAAAGACTAAAAAAAAATATTAGTTCTTTGTCAAAAAAATATTAATTTTTTTCCACAAAATAATAGAACAAACATTGATCTAATAATTTGTGCAAAAAAAATAATTTTTTTCTTGACGAAAGCCTATTTTTTTTGAGTCCTTGGACTCCGTGCCGAACAAACTTTATGGGACGGAGGGAGTACTATGTAAAACACTCAAAGTCAAACATCGCATATTTGCGGATTGAAACCCTACGAATCACTTCAAAAAATGCATGATATTGATGGCGTAGATGTATGGTTTACGGTCAGAGTTAGGCCCCGTTTTATTAATTGTCTTTTTGATTCGTTGTTTTTTAGACAATTTTAGTTAATGCATGAGAGAAGAATGATCTGTCTCGTAACTCGTAAAAAATTTAAAAGCTAAAAAATAGCTTAGTGGAATACAGATTACGTAGCAAATTATAGCTAAGAAAATTAATTTTTTTGTTAGCTAGATATATTAATTTTTCGCACTTACACTATCAGCATCTTTATCATTATGTCATGTTCAAATACTATATAAGATTCATTTTCATTTTCACAAACCAAACAATTCACATGTAATACCCGTAACAACAGCCTGTTAGGATTGATGCATGTGCTTTAGAGTTTAGACCAAAAAAAAAAAAAAAAGGTATATTAGTTTCTTGACTTTTTTGCCTGTTAAATTAGCAATATTTTTTTTACTCACATGTTTCACTTGTATAAGGATAAAGATGCGAGACTAGTCTTATTTTCTATATTGTTACTAAATTATAGTACTCTCTCCGTCCCTAAATAAGTGTCCAAGCTACTATTCCAGGTGGATTCAAAAGTTGTCTATAATTTTCAATCTATAATGCATAAAATATTCAATATGGATCTTTTTAATTTGATAGAAATTAATGAGTTCTAAAATTCAATCTTTTCAAAAGTATATAATACGGAGTACATTATAGATTGAAAGTTATAGACAATTTAAAAATAAAGTCAAAAAGTGAAAGTGGACACTTATTTAGGGACGGAAGGAGTAGTAGTTATTTTTCATACAGAATCATTTTGCCAGATCCAATTCTTGACTAGGGCTTAAGTCAAATTTTAAGTTGATGTATTGTGAAAGAATGATATGTTTCGTAAAACATAATAAATCACTTTTGAGTTTATAAGCCGGGAATTGGAACAAGGCATAACAAGAATTTTCTATACGAGTAACTTTTTGCCAACTAAAGGGAACCAATAACAGTGTAGTACCACGCCAAAATGCCTACACATTCAGGTCAAGTTTTTCATTTTTAGCACACATTGTTAGAAATTATGTTTGCCTAATAATCTGTTTGGAACATGTGGAAAGGAAGAGAAAATGGGAGAAAATAAAGTGGGAGGAAAATGAGAGAAAAATGGGAGGAAAATTTCACTATTCACAATAGTTAAATTTTTTATTTTCTCTCTTCTTTCTCTCCAAACCAAACAAGAGGAGGGGAAATTTTTAATTTTCCATTCTTTTCCCTCACTTTCCTCAAGTTCCAAACAGAGCCTAAAAGTGCTAAAAGTCATTTTGTACGAGACCAACATAGATGAGATAACTTAACAAAAAAATTTAAAAAATAAATTAAAACCAAATAAATTTTTAACCAAAATAAATGTGTTTTCCTTCAACCAAAATAAATGTGTTTTCCTTTATATATACTCTTAGTACTTTAGATAAATTTTCTTAACATTTTTGTGACCACTGAATTGAAATTTGCGCCAGGAAAAGTTCTTGGATTTTTAGTACTGTACCATTTAATTATGGAGGTGGTGGATGATTGATCCTTACAAACGGAGAGAGTGGGAATTGGCAGGATCCGGAAAACATGCAGATGTGGGAGGGCAGGTGGGTCCCAACCAGAAGAAAAATTCTAGGGCACGGGTTTGAATTGAAAGAAAAAAAATTGAAAAGAAAAGGGTCAATTTCACTTACCTCCCGAAAGGTTTCTGATAATTATAAGGGCCTCCCCTGAATTTTCTAAAATGTAGTGATCTCCTTTGTATTTGAAACTATTTTTTTTGTTTGAACAGCAAAATTATGGTTTTGAAGCTATTATCAAGATTGCCCCTCCCATTGACTTTCCCTTAAAAAACCACTGACTATGAAATGACGAAAATGCCCTTTCTTTTTGCCACAACTCTAACCATCTTTATCACCCTTCTCCATTTTGGTCAGTTATTTAAATATGGAATATATGTTTCTGCATCCCCACCCTCCAACCGTATTCATTTAGTTATTTACTTATTTTAAAGAGTCACATTTTGGATAACTTTTTTCAAAGAAAATTTATGTTTTTTTAGTCGTATAGAATGTTTTTAATTTATCTAGTGGTTTTTTTTTCCTCTTTTGATTCATCTTGAACAGAGGAATTGAAAATGTTAATACATATGTGTATACTTATTTACCATATTTGGAAGAAAAAAAAACACAAGAGATAAAATAAGTGGCACAATAGTTTTTGTATATATATTTCTGTACTCCATAATAGTATTTCCACTTACATATATGAGTCTTGCTGACATCCGCCCACTAGGCGGAAGATAATATGTACATAAAAACAAATGAGTTCGAAAGTTAATACACATTTTACGGATAATAATACACTTTTCACAAATATTAATACACTTTTCTCGAATATATACCTATTAACTTTTTCAATTATTTTATTAAAGATGAATCAAAAAATAAAAAAAATGACGAAAAAATTGAAAAAACATTCAATAAGACTGAAAAACTTAATTTTTCTTTCCAAAAGTCATTCAAAATAAGACTTTTAAAATAGATAAATAAATTATCAATGGTTGAAGGGTGGGGATGTAATATATTTATATTCAAATTGTATGTATAAACATACACTTCATATTTTTTTGAACCAAATACACTCCATATTTAATAATTCAACAAAATGGGTAAGTAAAATAAAAATGGTTAGGATTGTGGCAAAAGAGAGGGTATTTTTGGATGGAAATTTAACACTAGCGGAATCTTTATAATAGTTTCAAAAGTAGGAGTGGTCAGTGATATTTCAAAAAAAGCAGGAGAAGTTCTCGCAGTTGTCAGAAACCTAAGGGGCGGTTAGTGAAATTTACCCAAAAGAGAATCCGCCACATGGTCTCCACATGGAGGTTTTAAAACTTTGGTAGTACGTCAGTGCCCTCTCTCACAAAAGCACAGATCTTCTTCTGCAATAAATACTGAGGTTTTGACTTTTTAGAGACTTTTCGTCCATAAAATAAAAAGATATTTGGACTACTTAATCATTTTATTAGTAAGTCATTAATCACAAAATGTCAAAAAGAGAAAAGAGAGAAATAATAATTTATCTCCAATATTCCCAAAAACATCTAATTCCTGAATTTTTGTTCGCACGCAGGATCGATTTTTTCCGGAGTATGTTCAACAATAAGAAAAAGGACCCTAAGAAAAAGCACAGTAGACTTTGGTTGGTAAAATTGCTTTGCGCTTTTCTCCTCCCAAAAAATTTATCCCAACATTTTTTTATTATTTTGTCATCCGTGTTTTTTCCAATTTAGTGATTTTTATTTTACCAAAAATTTATATTTATTTTGTACTTTTTGGATGTATGAAGAGTATCTCTATTTAAAAATGTAAATTTTTTTTTTGTTAAAATATTAAAACAATTGACTAAAGACAACATAATATGCAACCCTGTATAACTTTTTTTTTATCTCATAACTGAGACCGAATCAGTTTTCTAACCAGAACCAACACATCTTTGATTTTTCCATTGGAAAAGATATATATTCGCTGCACACATATAGGTTCTAAAATACTCCTTCCGTCCCAATTTTATAGTCCTTTTTGAGAGTTCGTGCCACTTTTCAATGTGTTATATCTTGTAGTCTATAATGTTTTAAGTGATTTTAAAAATTTTGTTTAATAGTTTTCATCGAGATCTATCAAACAAGATCCATATTGGATATAAAAATCATTATCGATTGAAAGATATAATCGATTTTCTATCCGGTTAGGATTGGACGAGGGACTATAAAATTGGGACGGAGGGAGTATTATTTTGAAACTAAGCGACAGGGTTTCACAAGAGGAGATGAATCGATGAACGATTTGGTTCTAAGAATGGAAGGGAGTCACTGGAAGAGGTCGCAAGAAGTAGCGGAGTCGCAGGAGGTGGTAAATAAAGGCTCAAGGCTGTTACTGACCCACCTAGCTATATCGTTATTTATTTAATGTATTGATCGATACTGTCCGATATCAATCAATCATGAACATTGTTATACTTTTTTATACCGCAATTTAAAACCCTGGGTAATCGACGGTGGCCAAAGGTGGCAGGCAAGGGAGGGGGGAGGGAGGAGTGAATGAAAACATCAAAATTAGACAAATAAATTAAAAGGAAAGGAGTATGTCATTTTTGGGGTCTACATGGAGGTGGGGAAGGTTAGAAAATCAAACAACTAGAGTGGACTCTTAATTTCAAACAATATTTAAATAGAGTGGACTCATACAAAGGCTCTTCCGTTTTTTTTCCAATTGCCTCAGCATGTAGGCACATTATCTCTTTGTAGAGATTTAATTTATCCAAATTCCAATTTGAAGTTACTCCATTGTCAGTGAGTGGAGAGATCCAAATGACCAGTCATTTTTATCTCCAAGCAACGTGAGATTATATTCTTTAACATCCTCCCTCACATGCAGCCACATTTGAGATCTGTCATGTGTAACCTTTTTACTGGTCTAGCATCGTGAGTGTGAATTATGAATTTTTATGAAGCGTGGGATGGAATGAATCCCGCTCTGATACAAATGGAAATTGAGAGTGCTAAAAGCAAAGATTTTAGTAAATCGGAAACTCACCGTAAGTTATCACTCATTTCATCCCAATGCAATGTGGAATTATATTCTTTTAACTCTTCTCCCCATATTCCAACAACCCCTTGAGCCCCACATCCATAGTAATTAGAATAATTAATCTCTCTTTAACCACTCCTAATTCCTGGCATTTGTGTCATGTGGGCAGTGGGACCTTTCATAAATGTATCTATATTTAGTTATTTACAGCTAACATATGTGTCCCCAACCCACTTGCAAGTTGCAACCTATTATCTATCTTAGTAATGCTACATACATATCCTCTCGTTCACACTCCCGCTCATATCCATTTTGAATTGCTAACAAGTGTCCTCCTATTTTAGAAGTCAGGAGAAAGATGACACGTGTTAGCAATCCAAGGTGGGTGTGAACAAATATGTATATGAGAGAGTATGTATGTAACATTAATGTATCTAGCGTGGTCATGAGTGAACAAGTAAGTGTCAATGTGTGATGGTTCGGGTTCAAGTTAGTAGAATTATTGACATTAGTCTGCCGTAGTAATCTAAGTCCATTATATAGATACTAACATCCAAACGGTCGGCGGAAAAAGAAAATAAAAACACCTGCTAGATAATCCCATCTCAATTTGATTTCTCCAATAAAAATGCGGCTTGCCATTCACTTGATTTCTACATTTGGCGTTTCTGTCAATTTAGTCCTTGCACTTTTTAGTTTTGATTAGTCCAACTTATAAAATTGTGTCAAATCTAGTCTAATCGGGTTTTGGTCGTTGTCCCTTCTTGGAATTCAAGCACAGATAAGACTCCCATGTCGTAGTTTGGAGTAATTATTCAGTAGTTTCATACCACAGTTACGTGGTACCCCGAATTGCTCATCTATTTTTTTTTATTATAGAATTTATACGTTTATTCGTGGGTTTCACAATTTTGAATACTGACGCAGCCGAATTCATGGAAGATTAGTTAGCATATTAGTTCAAACGAGATAAGTTCTCGAATCCATGAGATGTTCTTGAATCCACAAGAGAAAGAGAGAAAATTCTCAGAGTTATATTGATTGAATAAAAGTTACTGAAATAAAGAGATTACATGCATTTTTATAGGAAAATCCTAGCAACACTACTAAACAATAAAGTATTCCGGAAATTAGGGAAACTACTAAAATTGAAAACTAGAAATAAAAACAAGACTTTCTCAATTGGAATCAACTTTAACGGAATTATATTCTAAGAATAATTCGTAATCTAATTATTTTCTAATATAGCAAAAATACAAAATTGAAGTCCTAAACAAAGGAATTTGGCCGAAATCCACCGTCAGTCACGACTTTGGGCCAATTCTGGGTTTGTCAATAAATTGCCGAATTTGGCAATTTTCAATTAAAATTGTTTGGGCCCCCGAGACTTCTACCGGTCCAATAGATTATACAATTGGACCGCCACTTGTTCTACATCAAAAACATTAAAAAAAAAAAATACTAAAAATTCCGGAAATATGATTTTTGTTCATACTAGATATAGAAATTTGATTGGCCTGATCTCTGAAGTGGACGAAGATGTGAATTAAAAGGTTGTGGATCCGTAGGGACTTGCAATGATCCAAAAGTAGAATAAATCGAAGTCCTTCACGCCAAGGGGGAACGGGGCTTTTGCTATGTGCGGGTGCGCAACACACGTGTTTTGCATGGCTGTGGGGTTCATTGCGGGTTCTATTGTTTGATTCGAACCTCATTTTATTCGTCTAGTCAAGTGTGTACCAAGTAAAAATCCAGTTTCATCGGATATTAGTAACTATGTTTTAAGACTACATTTTTCATGGAAATGAAACTATTAAAGAAACCGTTGTAGGTGATTTTTTTACAAAACTACAAGTTAAATGGTGACCGATCAAGTAATTACCAATGTTTGATCTACCTAAATTTTTGTGTGGTATGCATACTCGACGAGACGAGCAAAATAAACGATTCAGGTCAAATAATGGGACCCAGAACGATTCCACAGCCGTGCAACAATGCGTGTGTTGTGCTCCCCGCACAACACACGGAGTACACTCGCCCAATGTTTTAATTAACACTATCTCGACACATAACTATAACGGTCGTGGTGTAAAATTATCAGAAGTATCGGATACGTAACGGTAACGGTTGTGAACTTTTTCAAAATTCATTTCCTAAAAAAAAATTTAAGTGCCTAAATCATGTGTAACAGTCGAGTATCAGTTGTAATAGCCATGAACCTCCCTTAAATCAGAAACGGATCCATATGAAACTGGAATGCGATTTTCCGTCTCATCGATATACTTGAATATAGCAATAACAAAAGTCTCAAAAGCCGTTATGAATTGAATTGGCCGATACGAGACGTAGAGATTCAGTAATGAATAGAAGGTCGACAAAATTAAATTAAGGGCGCATTTGCGACTTTATCATTTGTTAAAATTAACTGGTTTACTAACCTATACCCAAATCCTAATCTGAAATTCTATAGTGGATGCTGTGCCAAAAGTCTAAATGGCCAGACGCCCGTAATTTACGCTTATCCACACACCTACAAATTTCTAGGATTGTGACTGACAACGAAACTCATATGTTAATGTTGGCCCAATTTGGAACATATGAAACTCAAGATTTTTTTTTATAATCAGAAGTTCGGGCCAACTTACGCATATCTCGATTAATTCTGAGAGACAATAAATTCACCGTCCATTTACGGAAGCCCCACTTGAAGTAGGAGCAAATACTCGGTATGTATTGACCCTAAACTAGGAGTAATTACTTCGCATTGGTTTCGTATAACCCCAATTTTGGATCTATAATAATCCCCCTCCAAATCCAAAACAAACATGTTATAACAATCACTCGGATTACTAATCCAATAGTACTCTCCCAGCAACAATTATCAAACCTGCCCAAAAAAAGGTTTAAAACCAAAGGAGCTTTAAGTAGGATTTACAATTTGGAAGATTATATGTATGGGATTCTATATACAGAGACCGATATTTGCGTAAATATCAAGTGTGGGCCCAAGATTTGTGTGGTAATCTTGAGGTTCATACTTCATAGAGGTTTGCTCTCAAAGGCCTCACTCTTAAGAGCATCAGCAATGGTATACTCAAATATTGTCACATCATCTTTTGAGTATTCATTTAATGAGTTTATAAAGTTAGCAATGTGAAGCTCTACAATGGTTTATTTTTATCCATAATCAAAAGAAGGGAAAATGTTTGCAGTTTTGAGTATCCAAGTTTGATTATTGGGAAAATGTTGATAGTTTTGAGTATCCAAATGTCAAAATTTGAGTATTCATAAAAATATTGTTAATTTTGAGTATTTATCCAAATGTCATTGTGAGCCTTTTTTGAGTATTCAAATGCCAAAATTTGAGTATTTTTCTTTTTCAGTTTGCCCTTGGGGATGTTCTAAGGTTTTAAGTTCGAAACTTCTTAAGTGCTATCAACTCCTTCATGCGCGTGAAAGATCTGTTGTGCCCTTAGATATTTTGCTGCATTTCAATAATGTCATGTTTCAGCTCTAGTTAATTTTCATTTTTTTCCGTGGGGTCATTTTTTTAGGTTAATGTGTTTATTTTATCTTTAGTAATTAACTATATTTCTTGAAACAAAAGTCAACATGGTAGTATATTTTATTGAATACTATATTTTATTTTCTTTATTATATCCTTGTATTATGAAAAAAATAAAATATTTTCAGCGCAAAACAATCTCCCTCTGCAAACATCACTGTTTGTTGTTCTAAATTTATTGTCCCAATTCAAAACTAAGGGGACATTAGCTAATGAAATTTCACTTTTATACTTTCTTTTTCAAAGTAAATAGTAATGATGATGTTTTGAAGGGTAAAAAAAGATAAGAAAAAGTATGACAAGTGTAATGATTATATATGTTCCCTTGATTAATTGAAATTCTTAAAAGGGACACCATAAATTAAGACGGAGGAAGTATTTTTTTAGTTGAATGAATTTTGTAACCGAAGGAGCCAAGGGTGATTCGGGCAATTGAGCATATAACCGCCACAACTATAACAAAAAATCAAACAAGTAATTGTCAATCCTTTGTCCTAGTTCGGAGGGTTATTAGCCTCTCCACTACCAATCTCCATCTCAATACTCCTTGGTATGAATCCCCTAAAAACTACTCCCTCCGTCCTATTTTTGATAGTTCTTTCAGAATTTTAACTTTTGAGAAGGAGCATAAAGTTGTACCAAAAAGTATTTCCCTTTTCAATTATACCCTTCATTTGTTTAGTAGTTAAAGTACTTTTGTGGAATCCCATAGAGTTCGACATTTCACATTTGATTCCCGTAAATAGTAATGCTTCCATTCAAAAAACTTAACTTGATTCTTGTAAATAGTACTACTCCCATTCAAAAAACTTAACGCAAATTTAACGAAATTTTATTGAAACGTTGGATACGACTTAGATGAAAATTTAGATCAAAGAAACTCATACGATTCACATAGCAAGAGCCTAAGTCACATAATTTGCGTACAAGTGCGTGAGCGGAAAAGCGTGCGTTGAACCACATCTCAAACTACTAAGACTAGTGAGAGCGAAGATTGAGAGCACGAACACGTGCGAGACATTTTGAAGTATCATGTGACTAAGTAGGGGTGGATGCATGATTTACTATTAGTTTTTTTTTGTTTGAACTGAATTTACTACAGTTGAGTCAAGATCTAGAGAATAGAATATAGGCGAGATTCGCTGAAGTACCATTTCGACAAGGTTGAAAATATTTCATGTTACTTGGAGCAAGATTTAGAGAATAGAGTATAGGATCTTGGTGCAAAATTACCAAAATGTCAAAAAATATATTACACGTGTTGTGGGAAAATTCACGACAGTGTCTTCTTCCTAAGCGATGGATATTCTTCTTGAGCCTTTGAACCTACAACCAGAAACCACTGGTTAGTGTCACTTGAGCCTCTTGCCCAAGGACACTTCGACGATCAAGTTAGCCTAATGAAGGAGAGTACAAAGAGTATTTTAGATCTCCGATTGTGCCTTTAGGGTTTATCCTTTGGTACTTATAGGTCTCTGTGTACTTGCTCTCCAAGCTTCATGACATCATACGTGACGTCCTCGGTCACGTTACACATCCTCTAACATGCCGCCATGTAGTCATCTGGATGCTTCTAAAAGCTTTCCATCAAATGCCGGGTGGCTCTTTACATGTGCCTTGTAATCGTCTAACAACCCTCATGGGCCGGCTCTTGGGTCGGGCCATACTGCCTGCTCCGACACCGTCAGACCCGGGCAGTTACTGCTTCAATAGGGATCTAACCTTCCATTTATAATACGTCCGGCCTTATACGCATTCGGTCATAATCTTTCATGTGCCCAGGCTATCATATCAAGGGCTATAGTTTGGTGCCTACGATCTTCGGCGCTAAACCCACATACTCTACTGGGCCCAATGGAACGTGTAAGAACCTACGGCCTTAACAACCTTCGGCCCAAAAACCAAGAGATGTGCCCAATAGCCCCCGCGTGACCACCTAGCCCCTGCCAGTCCGCACCTGGGTTGGACCTCGCATATTCAGCCCACCACAACATGTGGCTATAGGAAATTTTTATCCAATAGGGTCAATTGACCCCTTGCCTCCATGTGACTAATCAAGGAAAGAGCCACAGGTTGGAAAACAAAATGAAAAAGAGAGGAAAGAAAAAAAAAAAAGAAGAAGAAGCAAGCAAGCAACAATAATACAATACAGACGTGTATGCTGACAGAGGCGGCTCCAGAGTGGTCATCCGAACACCCTGAATTTTTTTTTTTTAGAAATACATGTAAAAAAAAATTCTTTTAAATTTTTTTGTCATTTTGAACACCCTAACTAAAATGTTTGAACACCTTACCTAAAATGTTTGAACACTCTGCCCAAAATGTTTGAACACCCAATTCCAATGACGGATACATTTTAACTCATCTCATAAATTTTCTTTCGGCTTAACCCATTCAAATTTTGGTCCAAACTTAGCCCAACCCAGCGACTGATTTGCAATTAATAAAAAAAGATCTGTAATTTATCAAAAGGAAAAGGGGTAGGGGACTGATCTAGAACGTCTATCTTTATTCTTTGAGTCTCACCTCTCCAAAAAAATAAAACGAAAGTGGAGAGAATCAAGAAAATTCTTTACTAAGGTAAAACCCGAAGTCGAAGATCAGGTATTATATTGAAGTGATAAGCCAAAGGCGCAGATCCTTAGTTTACCATGTTTAATTTGCATTTTGCTTACACTTGGTAAAAAATGTAATGAGAATCACAAAATAGAGCAAGAGTAGCTTAACAATATATCAAAGTGCAACCCGACGGCCTTGTTCGTTTTGGTTCTCAAGAACCGGTTTTTTCAATTATTATCCAATTATTACCCCTATTTTTAAGTATTATTTTTATTTTTCTCTCTATCTCTCTCTAATCATTAATCCCTATTTTTTAATTATTATCCATACTTCTCCCTCTAATCATTACAAAAACCAAAACCCAAACCAAACACAACCGACGTGTTCTCCAATCTCGTAAATTATTTACGATTGACTCTAAACTAAATTTCATTGGGAGCTGGGAGATCCGGCCAAAAAAAAAATTTATTTACTTTTAAAAGTGCGGGGTGGCCCGGGGCCCACCCAGCCTTACTCTCCCTTTACTTTTTGTTTATGTACAGTTATAATTTCTAAAGGACCGTATTAAAATTTCTAAACACCCTCGCGAGAATTCCTATATATTAGCAGTATGTATATATCAAATTTATGGTGCAGTAGCAGTGTAGCACCCACCACACGCATGCAAGCACGAGAGAAATCTTAGGTAACACACCGCATGTGCACACATGGATGGGCCACAAGGCTGTCCTATTAAAGGGCAACAGTCATACACCCTTCAATCATGAGGGTACCCCTACGACCCCTCCTATCTTTTTATAGAGGTTCAAAAGTTGAGAACTAGCCTCTTTGTTGTCAAACCAGAAGTTCAGGCCAACATTGGGATTGGTTCATTTATGGATACATGTGCTCCACAGCTTTCCCTTTGAAATCTTTTGGACTTTTTTCTTTTCTTTTTCCATCTTTTTATTTGAATCTTATTTCTCTTAAATGTGAATTTGGATTGCAGAGAATGGTTTGGTAATTTTTTTAAATATCGATCATAATTGATTGTGAAGACGAATTATAGGTAGAAATGCAAGTGAATTTGCATTTGGCACAGTATTTTCAAAATGGACATGTTTTTGTTTTTCATTTTATTAAATTCACCAAAAGGGAAATTGATAGAAATTAAACTGCCCTTTGTCAAAAATTAAGCCTAAACTTTTTGGAAGAAATTATTTATCAAGGGAAGATTTGTTTTTTTTTTTTTTGTAAACCTAATCATAAAATTATGGCTGAGAGAGCAAAATTAAAAAGGAGTTTTATGTACATGTATTAGCTCTTCATTTTGTTTTGGGCAATCAAAAAATAAATTTTTGTTATACCTATTGACAATCTGACATAATGCCACTTTGAGTAGAGGGGGTGAAAATAAACTATTGCAGGAACAAAATTTGCGGCTATAAATAGGAATCTCGTCAGTGAGTAGTGAGAATGCATGGTTCTTCGGCTTCGTTTGATTCGGAGATTAGGAGGTTGGGATGGGATAACACAGGTCTAATCCCGCATAATCCGTGTTTGGTTCCCGAAAAGCATCTGGGATTACTAAGAGATATCCATATACTCATTAATCATGCACGAATCAAACATGGGATTGTGTAGGATTCAGGACTAAATTCGTCCCGGGAAAAATAGTCCAGGACTATCAATCCTACCTGTTATAGTCCGCAAATCAAACGAGACATTCAGGATTTAGTCGTGGTGTGTTTAAGCTGATTCTTGTAAAAAGGGAGTCAAAGGTATAGGAGAAAACCCTAAACAGATGGTGCAAATAAAGGAAGAAAAGGATTAAAACCCCTGTATGTATTCATTAGCAATTAGTACTTTAATGGGATAATTTTGTTTGTTTTGATATGCTATAACTTTACAGCTGACAAAAAGTGGATTAAGGGTCCATTTGATTAGAATATGATTACCGTAAATCAAGGGTTTTGGGGATTTCTTCCCATGTACTCTTAGGATACCATCTTCTCAAGCAAAGTACTAATCCTCTATTATTATTTTTAAACAAATAGAGAGAGAACAATTAATTATTTTTCCCGGCTTCACAAAAGAGGGGACATGTATATTTTCAATATGCAAGAATCCCAAAACAAGTACTGTTTCATGGGGGTCACATTCTTCATTATTTTCATGTACTCCCTTCGTTCCAATTTCATAGTCCACTTTCACTTTTTCGATTCTATTTTCAATTGTCTATATTTTTCAATACATAGTCTTTTTTAAGATTTCAAAAATTTTGTTTAATAAAATTAATAGTCCATATTGCATATACAAAGTCTTATATATTACAAGATATAAACTTTTTTTTGGTCAAGTTAGAATAGTAACATGGACTATTAATTTGGGACGGATGGAGTATTTTTTTAAGCTAAGATAAGAAAATGTCGAAAAATGGTGCAATTGGACCAAAAAAAAAAAAAAAAAAAACCCGAACTTGATCACTGCAAACTTTGTTGGAAAATGTCTTTGGAAAATGCCAACTGAGAAACTGACTAGGTGCTAGTGTATATCAACTGTTCTTAGGTTAGTTCATACTTAGCTTTGTCCAGATTTTAATCGGGAGATTGTTACTGTTCTGTTTTTGTAATTTTTTGTATGTAATCCTCATGCCCGGCCCTTGACATCAAAAGAAAAATGTAACGGGAAACTTTACTCAATTTGAACTAGAGTGGGAAGATATATGGAATCAGAACGATTGATGCTATTAAGGCTCTATCAAAAACATGAAAATCTTATTATCAAAAAGGAAAAAGAAGACGAGAAGAAGATAAGACATGTTTTGAAGTACTATGACAACCAGAAAGGCAGAAAATGCATTAGTTGTGACTATGAGTGCGGAAATTCTATGTTCTCAATCATACTTCTCTCTCCCGGGCGCGTCTCAAGACTCTCAACGCAATCTGAACTAGTATATCGATGTCAACATACATATTAGAAAATACATTACTTATAGTAAATCTATATGTCTCCCGTCGTAATGCACTTAAAAAAAGTATGATCGATGTAAAGAGAAAGTAATCTTATGCTATTAACATGATCATTCCAATGGAACGCCTACATCACTGGTTTTTTTTTTTCATCAGCAAAAAATATATATATTCATAACTCAATAAGGGTACATCGGAAAAAATAAAAAGAAAGGAAAATATTGGCTAAGTAATAGACCCAAGTCAAACATAACCCGGCAAATTGTTGATTGAAGGTACAAAATGAGAAATAAAAAATAAAATTAGAATCTATGTACATAAATGGCAGATGGCTATTACAGATGCAACAAAACATTAGCAGATCCTCCTCAAACAAAGCTTCTGTTGAAGACACGAAGAAGCACGTTGCATCTTCAAGAACATTCTCCATCAGTATAGAGCCGTTCAAAAGCTCCTACTTATGACAGACATAAGAACTCGCACTCCAATTAGTCCCAAAATTGCTACTAGCACAGCAGCAGCAAGGTCCAAGATCCAAAAGTATATCCATGACAACTCTAATCAAATAATGGCAAGGCCTAGCCACATGCATGCACCACCCAACCATGTCATATCCATAATTGAGGAAATGTTTATACATTCCAAAAGGAATTGCTATTCACCAAGACAAAGGAATCATCATTCCACAAGGCAAACTGAGATGTTGGAGACATGCCATGAATTCAAGACGTTCGAGGAAAGGTACAAAATTCGGTGCGAAAAGACGATTGCAGCATCTTTGGTCCGGACAATGGTGACCTTGGTCCGAACCACGAGTCAGTTTTGGTTCTACAACTTGCAGCTTCTCTGGTCTAGACCAGCGCGACCGTGGTCCGGACCACTGATGCTGAATGTGTGCGGCTGCACATTTTTAAGAGAGTTTTGACCTAATTTTTTGTGGTTTCTTATAGATAGAGGCCTTGGGGGATGTTAGAGTTTGGACTTTTTAAGGGAATCCTTTTAAGGGAGCTAGCCCCCATGGGATTCCCCGTAGTGTGTTAGGGTTTCTCGATTGTTCCATTGTTAGTTTTTTCAAGGGATTAGATATTAGCGTGTTTGTGTGTCTCTTTCGTGTTCTTGAGACGTTTGATGCTCTGTAGGTCATGCCTCAGATATTTGTTTCCTAGTTGTCTGTTGGATGCTTCAATGAAAGCAGTGGCGGCTCCCAAGCCCAAGCCACAATGGTCACATGACCACCCCAAAAAAATATAACTCTTCTCATACATGTAGAAATTTTAGGGTAGTCCATAACTTGAACGCTCAAACCGCGTACTAATGAACACTTAGTCCAAAGTTATATGAACACCTACCCAAAATATAGCTCAAAGCCATACGAAAACCTACCCAAAATACATCACTTTTATTGAGAGTGATGAATTTGATGCCGTTAAAAGTGAGACTATTATGCAACGATTTCAAAATATGAAAACTCCTTGGGAGGAATTGTAATATATTATTATACTGTGCAATTTTTGGGAGGCATTGTTGATGTAAATATATAAGGGTCTTGCTAATGGACGCACCATTGCGTCCGTTAAGGGTACAAAAGTATATTTATTGGGTCTCACTTGTACTATAAAGTATATTTTTAAAATACACATGTACTTTGAAGTACACTTAAAAATATACTTTAAAGTACAAGTGGGACCCATAAGTGTACATTTTTGTACTCTTATGGACGCAACATTGCACCTGTTAGCATTTCCCAATATGTAATATTTTGTTTATACATAGCTGTGGTTTTTAGAGGTAGTATAGTGTTTTTTTTTTTAACACCTTTCCAAGAATTCCTGGAGTTGTCACTGAATAAGAGTTACAAGTATAGCTGGCTCTGTGTATCTCTCCCTGCTTATAGTGAGTCCTCTTGCTCTTTCCCCGTGGACGTACCTTCTTGCTTTGTGCTTGAGGAGAACCACGTAAATCCTTGTGTCTTGTTGGTGTGTTTATATTTTTCTCATACTTTGGGTTTCGGCACAACATGAGAAATTATAATTTTGCTATAATACTGTTCCTTTCTAAATATATTAGGCCTCGTTTGATGCCGGTTGTAGTTTTTAGGGTATTCATGGTATGGAGGATTGAGAGTAGGATTGATGGTAAAGAGGTAATAATAGTGAGGAGGTAAATAATTAAGCCCCTGTTTCATTTGCTCCGGAATAGGATAAAAGATTGGTAATAACTTGTTTGATTTGTTGTTATACAGTTATAGTGGTGCATGGGTTATATAGTACGTAACAATATCAAACTTGCCTCTCGCTAACCTAGTGAAGTTGACGAGATTAAAAATAGTGAAATTCTCAAAGCTCAAAGTTACTTGTGTTTTGAAACCCAGTGAAATTTACGAGCTTGAAGCTCGTGAAATTTCGCCAACCAAAAATTTGGTGGAAGTGGAAGTTTTAAGCAAGATTATGGCCATGGAAGCTGAGGACGATGAGAGAGCTAATTATCATGCTACTCGGCATAATGTTTGACGCTTTGACTTTGGGGTTTGGTTTTTGTTTTTGTGAGTGAGTTAGGGCTTGGTTAGCATCTTGCCAATTTGGGGTGTTACTAGCTTTTTCCCGTTTGGGTCCTAATGGCATATGATCTTCAGAGTGAGAGGTTTCCTTGTTTATTAGCTCTAGCTCTGGTCTGATGCCTTACTTTGGGTCCTATTATTCTTTGTAATTTGTTTGAAGGATTAATAAATCTTCTTTGCTGTTGAAAAACAAAAAAATGGAGGTGGAAAGTGGAAGATGGGAGGAGAGTAAAGTGTAAATTTGTTTTGGAAGGGTAATAAGGTAATCGTCTTCACGAGGTTGTATTAAGAGGTGTAATAATTGAGTGCGTCATTAATGAGAATTAAGTTCACTTTTTTATTCTTAAAAATAATTTGCTATACCCAAAATCCTAACCAAACACCTGTATACAGGACCACATGACTCCCAATCCAATCCACACCTCTAAAACCACCATCAAAAGGCCTTAATGTCAACCTCGAGAATACTAATGTCATCTCCCAATATTCACTATTGCCACACCACAATTCACTATTGGTACACCAAAATCCACTATTGCCAAGCAAATCTATAATATATGCTCCCTTTGTTTATAAGTAATGATTCACTACTTCACTACGAAAAGACATGCAATAATGAGCTCTTTAATTTGGTGTCCGTAAATTTAAAAAACTATGTTCAAAATCATTTTATTCCTTGATGTGAAGATTATATGTTTTTTCGTGGTAAACCATTATTGGGAGTGCTATAGATGTGTAGGTCATTTGGCACACATCAGTACTTCCACACAAAATTCCACCTCACTTCTCCACTTCTCTCATCTCAGAATGGGTTGTTTCGTAAGACTGTTTTAAACTCGAAATTGACTTATTGAGTTTTACGAGACATGTCACTCTCTTGCAGTACATCAACCCAAAAAACTAACTTAAGCCAATTTCTGACTTAAGTCAATTTGTGGAACAATCCTAATTTTTTTTTCACTTATCCTCTTCCCCAAGTTAATAATTTGCTTCTCCCATTATTGTGCGTGTGGTTTAAAAAAATAATATTGAGAGGTGTAGGCATGGTAAAATAGAGTAAATTTTTTTGCTTCGGTGCATTGCATGCCCCACTTTTACACTTATATATAAAAAGAACCATTTCTTTTTCGCTCAGGGAAGAAGAAATTGATATTAAGAAGAGAGAAAAGTATATTAAGAATGAATTCATGGTTATTCCTCAGTAAAAAATCAAACATGGAAACGAGACTGAATATCCAATCTTGTTTATTTTAATTACATTCAAATCTCAATTCCGTCCCGTCGAACCATCGAACCTAGCATAACTTTAAAACGATTGTATTTGTGAAAGTGTATTGAAACAAAAATACAAGAAATTTTCCAGAGATGGATCGAAGCGGCCACTTATGTTACAGTGGTAATGAAAATAAGTTTGCAGGTCCATGTCTTTGGTACAATAATGTAAGAGAGAATTAAGGAGCTAGGTCTATCTAAGTTAGAAATTCGGGCCATTTCGAAATGACAGAACTGGCCTTGGCCACATGTTTTCCCAATTAACAAAGACAAAGACCTTACATTTGAACTCTCCTACAAAACAGTCGTGCCCATGAAACAGGGGAGTACCTGTCACAAACCTTATCAGCAAATTCCCCACCATATGCACGTGTGTCTCATTAAACTCTCCCATCACTTCCATTCAACAAAAAAAAGGAAAACTCTAGGAACACAATTTTCGGACATAATGCTAGATACAATTATATCTGGAATCGTCCGATGTATATATGCGAGCTCACGAGCATCGAATGGTTATGGATGCAATTTTGTAGAACAATGCTATTTGTACAGGCGGTTACCATATACAAATCGTACCGACGGGCTCGGGATCCACTTTTGGGTCCCTCAAGAACTATCCGAGCTGTTCATTCATCTTAAAAAAAATCGTATGAAACGGGGTGATTTTGGGTCAAGCACTTAGGGACATCGGATTGAGTTGATTTCTTGCAAGCCCTCGAAAAATCATTCTAAGATGAATGAACGGCTCGGATCATTCGTGTGGGATCCAAAAGTGGGTTCCCGAACCCGTTGGTACGATCT
The DNA here is from genome assembly GCA_036023075.1 of Gaultheria prostrata. Classification (NCBI taxonomy): domain Eukaryota; kingdom Viridiplantae; phylum Streptophyta; class Magnoliopsida; order Ericales; family Ericaceae; genus Gaultheria; species Gaultheria prostrata. The sequence continues at coordinate 3,387 of JAXBDA010004538.1, read as the reverse complement.
GTGCATGGTACCCATCGGCACTTCTCGCATTTCCGTCCGAATTTTGTATGAAGTTGTGTTTTAAAGTTGCGTTCCTGTATATAATTACTCCATCTCAACAAAATTTGTGTACGAAAGCATAGGAGTATGTGAATTATTATGCTATCTCATTTCAATCTGCATCTATCTATCTTAGCTGGGCTGTCCTTGGCCACTTTCAAACTACTGTTTGTACCAGAGAAAAAGACCTTTAACTGTCATCTCTCACTCTGGTGTTTGATATGCATGGACATGATTTGATATGCATGGATTCACCACCGATTGAAGATACATTGAATCAGACAGTCTAAATGAAGAACAAATGCTAGTAATTATTTGAAAGAAGCTTGGAGCCTTGGAGGTTTTTTCTCCACTGAATCCAGAGAGTGCTCAAAATGTGTACGAATTCACATTTTCATCTCTTCAGCTCGGTCACGTGATAGAAAGCATTTTTGAAGTACTTAATGGGATATCAGCCAAATTATTATGCACACAAGGTTTAAAAAACACTCAAGCAAGAAACAAAGAACGCAACACATCAAGACACAGATTTTATGTGATTCCCCAATTGTGTAGTTGAGTACATTTGCGGCTCACATCATTTTAATATAATGTGGGAAGAATAAAGTTTAATCACATATGTTGTGTATAGCTTTCGCTTATAACCTAGGTTATTGTTAGAGTTTGTCTCACATTGGTTAATTATAACCTCCAAAGCTAGTATATGAGCCTGACCGGCTTCTCCACTCATTGCCAATTGGTTTTGAGTTGGATGCTTTCACATGGTATCAGAGCTAGGCTTTCGGAGAATTTTGGACAAGACTCTCTTGGTTATTACCCCGTTGTTTGTGCCATAAGTGCACCTTGTTTCGTTTTGATCCCAATGTTGTGGATCCGTTGTTTAACTCTCCACGTGCGGGTCAGGGGTCGCACGTGCGGGGGAGTGTTAGAGTTTGTCCCACATTGGTTAATTATAACCTCCAAAACTAGTATATGAGCCTGGGCGACCTCTCCACTCATTACCAATTAATTTTGAGTTGGATGCTTTCACAGTTATATACCATCAATTATTGTGATACTCATGTCTATGTTTTGAGTGCTCTGCTCTCAAGCCCCTGCCATGCATGCTGCCCTGAAGTCCTGAATAGTCAACGAAGTGCAAAAAAAAAAACCGTATCAGGCTTCATAAACCCAACAGTTATTGTTGTCCATTATGGAATTAGACCAAAGAACTTTAATGTAAAAAACGCTTAAGTGTTAGATGTATGTGTGTTTCAAAACAAGAAGATACTAAAATCTTTGTCATGAAATTCAACCCTTGAGTTTCCTTTCCAATTAATGATTTTGATTGCACAATCATATCAATTATTTAGCTGTTTGACTTAGATCATGCAATCAAAATCCTTTTAATTGATTGCAAAATCATTTCCATAAGCTGAATTTCTTTGTAGTATAAATTGAGGCTATGAATTTTGGAGGGTAGATAGCCTACCGCACCAAGATATCATGTCAGAGGGGCGAAACCACTCTTAGGGAGAGTGTATTTCATACACGACTACAGCCGGCATCTCTGTTTTAATTACTAGTTTATCCTAGTGTTTTTCCAACAATAAGTCTCTTTTTCTATTATTACAAAAGAAACATACCCACTAGGGGTTTGGAAAGCTCAAAGCATTGGACCGTAAAAGAGAGGTGTTACTGTTATGCATTGTTTTTTTTAATTTTTTTTTGGTGATGAAGGAACAGACTTAGAACCAGGCCACTAATGGACCTAATCGCGTGACCCAAAGCTCCGGGGGAGAGTGCGGCCACACCAGTCACAGCTCCCCACCTACTGCAAGGATACTCACCCGGTAGTGAATTGAACCCCAAAACTTGAGTAACTCCTAAAGCCTAACACTCGTCCTAACCACTTGGACAACCCGTAGGTCTGTAATGCATTGTTAATCAACAGCTAGCGTTAGCAATATGAAAACAAAAAGAACTGCGACCACTGTAAAACCTCTTTACGTACTCTCAATTGCATTAGAGTATTCACCTACAAATTAATGAACAGAAATCATCTAGCTTTTGATCAATCCCCATGTGTTTTTGTCTTCGTTCAAGGACGGCATTAGTTGCGGCTTCTTCGGCTACAAATTATATTAGTCATCCCACATATATGAGGTACTCACCGGGGGTGAAACAACATCCGACTCCCTTTTGAATACTTTCAAATGTTTCGGCCTGTAAGTATATGTTTCTTGGTGGTTACGCGCAACTCGACTAATATCTGAAGGGTCTAATTCCATGCTTGTTCTACAATTACGTACAATAAAACAGTGATAGTGAAAAATATACATTTCTTACTGTGATTCAAAATCGATAGGACTCATACTAGATCGATATGGTTTATTGATTCACCAGCTCTAAAGTTTTTTCTCTCTCGTCATTGGACTTAAAAAAAAAAATTTGACATTGACATAAGTTCCAATACGTATAGCTCAATAATTGGAAACCATGAGGAGTATAGTAATATTCATGAAGCTTATAACTTCTTTTTTTTTACCCCAGCCGGGCATGAGTGATTGATTGATATTTCAATGGATTGATTGATGTTTATCTCTTGCATCAAACAAGTAGCTTTGACATGGTTTTTGTACCTAAGTGAAAAGTTATAAATTGTGGGGACTCAAATTTGGGCTATATAAACTCCATTTCCTTGTTCATATCCGTTCACCTCAACCATAACTCTCTCTCTCTCTCTCTCTCTCTGAAAATGGGGTCAAATTCTGCTCCAACATGGGGAGGAAGAAAGAGAAAGATGAGGGTTGGTTTGATAAGAAACAGGAAGGCCATAGAGAAGAGGCTCAAGCAGTTGAAAAAGCTAATTCCAGGGGGAGGTCATGAGGGGGAAAATGCTGAGATTTTGTTTCAGAAAACAGCAAATTATATACATTTGCTTGAATGGCAAGTGAGTGCCCTCAGGACTATGTCTGCTCTGTATGCCTCAATCAAAGATCCAAAGTGACTTAACTTTGTTGAAGGGGCTGGGTGTTCAAAAATAAATCTTTAGTGTTGTATCTGTTTTGAATAATGAATTGCAAGTGTATAATTATTTTCCTTTTGTCTTATAATGAAGTTCATGGTGTAGTTAATGGGAGAATATTAATATCAAGAAAGTTTAAAATAGCTGATTCATATTTTTAGATAACTCTTTTTTTTTTGTCAAAAGTTGAGAGATAGTATTCATCAAAGATTCTCATGGGGAAAGGTTGGGAGTCCACAGATCGGACACTCCAACGAAAACAGGTCATAGAAATACAACGAGAAAGCATATGACCAAACCAACAGGACACACCGGACAAGGTCCGGACAAACCGGCCTAAA
>JAXBDA010004537.1:0-28479 GCA_036023075.1 Gaultheria prostrata | reverse complement strand
TAAAGAATTCCTATAATGTAGTTAACGATGCCAACAAAGTCCAAACATATACCCCACAAATAAACTTTCGGCTTCAGGCATGTACATAATAAACACACCACAGCAGTGAGAGAGGACGTGAGAGAGACAGAGAGGAAATCAGAGAGAGGGCCCAGAGAGAGACGACAAACCTGTAGATCAGAAGAGAGAGCGATGAAGGCTCTACACAGAGAAAACGAAGAGACAGCCACCGGTGAGGTGACCGGCGGCGGTGATGCAGTGAGCTCGCCGACGAAGGTGGAGCCGAGAGGTGGCGCTGATGGAGTCGCGAGAGGAGGGAGAAGATAACGTGAAACTGGAAAATTTTCTAACTCTATCAAAAACCCACCGGCGGCGGTGATGCAGTGAGCTTGCCGACGAAGGTGGAGCCGAGAGGTGGCGCTGATGGAGTCGCGAGAGGAGGGAGAAGATAACGTGAAATTGGAAAATTTTCTAACTCTGTCAAAAACCCTGACTCGTTTTTACCTTAAAAGGAAAAAAGAGTAAAGTAACTCAACGCCTGGAATCAATACAAAAACCGTGTTTGGCGAACACGCTTTCTAAAGGCGTGTTTGGCGAACACGTTTTTAGAAAGCGTGTTTGCCAGACACGTTTTTAGAAAGCGTGTTTGCCAAACACGCTTTTAAGCCGGATTACGAATAACTTAATCTTTTGCTTAATCCGTTTTAATCCACCATAAAAGCGTGTTTGGCAACCACGTTTTCAGAAAAGCGTGTTTGGCAAACACGTTTTCACGTAGTTTGGGAATAAAGTTCTAAAAGTCATTTTTTCTGTAATAAAGTTATAGAAAAACCTTAAATCGGTTAATGAGCCTTCTCCAATCATAGGAATGCCGAGGTTTCCCTCAAAGCAACCAAGTTGGGGTAGAAGGGTTCCTAACTTCCTACTCATGTCCGCAATATAATTTTTTGTTGAAAGTGGTCCGAGACTCCGAGTCAGCTTGTGCAGAACTCGATCAATTTCGGAGATTTGAAGTTAACGACTAGACAAACATTTAGTTACAAGTAGGGATGCAAGCGAGTCAAACTTTGTAGTGTATGAGCTCGACTCATTTAATAAATGAGCCAAAAATTCAAAGCGGCTTATTCGTAAACGAGTCGAGCCATTAACAAGATGAACCATGTGAGACACTTAACAAGCCTCCTTAAATGAGTCAAGTCTATATATAAACAAGCCAAGATTTTGTTAGCCTAGAAGAGCCGAGCTGAGTTTTAGCAAGCTCGTTTACCGAACAAGCCTAAAAATTGAGTTCGAGCATGGCTCGATTACTAAAAAGCAGAACCAAGCCTTAACGAGCCGAGCCTAGCTAGGAACTGCTTATGAGTAGCTCGGTTCGTTTGCAGTCCTAAGAGAAAGTGACCCCAAAGAAGTTGATAGGTTCTTTGGAGGTTACAAACTTGAGAACTTGGGAGGGAACAAGCTCCCAAGTTATAGACTCTGATGACTAGGCCAACCGATAGTTTACTATCTCTCTCAAACTATGGGGTAAGTAGGTTGGAGTAGTACTAATCCCCTTTCTTTCTCTAACCAAAAGCTTCCCTCTCTTAGAAACCTTAGTCGCTCTTCCTTTCCCTCCCCCTCTAGGAATTTCACCATCCTTCTGCGGCGGCAGGAGGAGAGGGCTTTACCCTTGATGGGTGTTTCCTTCCTCGCTTCTCCTTTTCAATGAGGGTTTTCTTTATTTTCTTGTTTTCAATAACTACTCGTTTTCAGTGAGGATTTTCTCTCTTGATCTCAAAGCCGAGAGTTTCTTAGTTTTATCTCATGTTTCTTACTCTCTTCTTGCTCTTCATATTCATGTTCGAAAATAGTGGTGGTGATGGTTCTCTAATGAAGCAAGGTGATGGTGTTGGCGGTTCAAAGATGAATTAAATCAATTGGCAAAGATGAATTAAATCAATTGGCTTAACAGCGACGCTGCTACGAGTGTTTGTTTTCTTCATTAGTGGTTTGAGGTGAGCCAAGAGGTGGGGTGACTCATTCATGATATCAAGCTATTGGGCAAGACTTTCCGGACAGTACTAGGCGTACATAAATTTTTGTACATAAAATGTACAAATCAGTTGGTTTGGGACCATTTTGGGTTTCACACGAATGATTGGAGCTGTTCTCATGTTTTTCAAAATAATGTTTACAGGTATGTCCTAAAAAATCAACTCAAACCTCGGTGAATGCTCCATCCATTCATCTAGTTTTTGGTTCAGAATAAAAAACTTGATAAATGGATGGAGTATTCACCGATATCCGATTGAGCTTATTTTTTATGGGGTACAAGTAAACATTAATTTGGAAAATATGAACGGCTTCGATCATCCGGGTGGGATTTGGAGTGGGTCCAAATAAACAAATTTGTACATTTTCTATACCATATGTTTTCAGGGACTTTCCAGTTTGTAGTTTTCTTTCTTATTAGGCGGTCCATTAATAACACAGTTGCTCATACTATCGTTAGGAAAAGTTTTGTTGATATGGGGTCTAGTCTTTAGACTGAATTCCTTCTATTTTAGTTACTTGGTCCTTATTTAAACGACGAGTCTTCCTATTGATGTACTTCTTGATGGATGTATAATATCACAAGTTATCGTTTTAGGCTTGGTTCTCCAATGAATTTTATCTCATAAAATCTAGGTTAGATAAAATCTAGGATCCTCAATTGATTTTAGCAAAACTAGATTTTATCTCATGAAATCATTTGGAAACACCTTTATCAAACCTAGATTTTATCAATTGGGAAAATAATGTGATTTTATCATACTTCTAAACAAAACTAGATTTTATCTTATAAAATTCATTGGAGAACCAAGCCTTAGTAAAAAAAAAAAAAAAAAAAAAAGGATGACTAGGCCAACACTTTGAGGTTAAATAGAATTCCCATGTTGCACATGAGATTTTTTAAAATAGTGAACAACTTTGAATACACAAAATTTGTGCATGTCCGCACGTTTGCATTGGGAACATTTTTTCTAATGTTTTTAGTATAGAAAAAATACTAGAGAAACTATAAAAATGAAATTCAAAAGAAACTACATTGAGAACAAAACGATGAGCCAGAGTCCTTTCTCAATTATTTCACCCTTGGTCGCGTGGCCAGGTGGAACCCAAAAAAAACCAAAAAAATATATATATTATATGTAAATTTTTTTACCCTAGGCTAACCCAACATATGCACACACACATTTTTTTTTGCTGAGCAATAAGTATAATATATGTATATCAGGCCCATGATTTCGCACTTTTCTAAAGAGCGGGACTCACATGTTCCGATCAAATTTTGATAATCCGAACCGTTTAATGTGTTCAAAACGTATTTTTAAGTGTCCAGCAAGAAATCATAAAAAAAAAATAAAAAATACCGGGAAGTGCTTAATCCGAGCAATTTTCGATAAAATTTTCGTTTTGTATTTATAGAGAGTTGATAGTTCATGGATAGGCTTCAGGTTCAGTTTAGATCCGTCCACCACCACTTCTTTGTTTCTGATTAATTACAGATTTTTTCTTTTTGATTAGTTACAGATCAGTCCCTGGATTGTGGGTTGGGCTAAGTTTGGATCAAGATTTGAATGGCTTGAACTAAACAAATTTTATAGGGTGAGCTAAATTGTATTGGGCTAAAAGTTTACATATAATATATTTTTTTTTTTGGTTTTTTTTTGGTAAATTTATGTCCTAGCTCCGCCCTTGGTCGCGTGGCCGTACCGTGGCGTGAACCAGAGTCCTTTCTCAATTATTTCACCCAAATTTTTGGTTATGGGAAGGGTGATCTAAAGAATTTCGCTCATTGACTCCTGTAACGGCCTTCTTCTATGCAGCAACACCGAGTCAATCTATTCTGTTACGACTTATTTCGTGTGTAACCCTTCGACAAAGGAAAAAGTTGTCATTCCTCATCCTTGTCGTGGGTCGAATCGGGTTTGCTATTCCTTAATTGCGGATTTGAATATATAGCCATGGGTATATTCAATTTAAGGTTGTGTCTCTCTTTAGGCTTGAAGGTACAGACCTCGGTACCGAATAGTTGGTTTTCTCATCGGAAACCGGTATTTGGGAGGAGATAGAAGAAAGGCTTCCGGAACTACACCATGAAATGAAACCGTAATGGGTTCAAAGGTGTTTTTCAACGGGAGCCTTTTTTGGGACTGTTTTGAACATAAAATTCTAGTATGCCGGTTGAACACGAAGAAATCACCACGTTTTCACGAGTTGGTTGAGGCTCTGCGTGCTCCACTCGGAAGGTGTTTGTGGGAATGCATGAACCAACTACTCTGTTATTGTCACGGGTTCCCGGATGAATTTCCGGCTTGGCGTCTACAAACCAATGAGAAAAACGAAATCATGACATGGAAGTGCGAAGATGGAAAAAAGTTTGAAAATGTTGGAACTCGTGGCTCATATGGTGTGTATGAGGGCATTATGGGAATACAGGCTATAATGTGAATTAGGGTTGGAATAAATGTGGTGACTATATATACTCTCTATTGTAAAACCCTATGTACTCAGATCATCAATAAACAAATTCTCTCTCCGCTCCCGTGGACGTACCCGATTTTGGGGAACCACGTATATCTCTGTGTTGATTCTTTACTGTTTATACTCATATATCGTGTGCGTGTGTGAATCGATCCTAACAGAAAACTTGAGCGAAGATATCTCGACATTGAATTCAGAGGGCTGGGATATCAAGAGAAAGATAATGCCCCCCGTTGTTTGATTCAAGATCATCGGGTACAATCCCGAGTCAGAAACGGTGTTTGTGTGGGTACATGACACCATTTACTCGTATGCGTTCGAGGACAGGAGATTAGAAATGTTGGGAGGATGCGGTGATCCATGGTGGGGTGGGTCATCGAGATTCCCCTCAAGGAGTTGTGTGGTGGCTTATAAGCATAGGTTTGGGGGCGGGGCAATTCAAATGGGGAAAATGGAGGAAGAGCAAAAGCGAAGCAGAGGAGGAAGATAAGCAGAAGCTAAGTGATCCTGTTGAACCAAGAGGAAATAACAAACCAAGAAGAAAGAAATAGTACTACTAGTTTGAGTTCTGAGGCCATGGGTGAGTACTTTTTGCATATACCATGGACATAATTTTAAAGCAATTTTAATTGCACAATTGTGTTCAGGGTCTTGCTAATCGGCACCCAATAGGTGGAGGATTTTATACGTATGACAAACTAATTTGGATATTAATACATTTTTTTTTGGGTGATTCTATTTGCAACCCATAATTTACTCCATACAACCCACAAAAAATACCTCAATTTTCATTACGGTGGAAAGACTGAAATGCCCCTAAAAAATTCCTCCTTCTTCCCCGTTCCTCCCCATTCCCCTTTATCCCCTTGTCAGCCATGGCCGCCACCAGCCATACCCCACCTCCTTCCACCTCCTTCATTCAACCCCCGCCATCACCACTTCCTTCTTTTTCCTCACTGTTTCCTTGTAAATCAAAGGAATAGGAAAGGAGTCCATTTGAATACTAAAAACTCGACTAGAAAAAAATAACCCAGAATTTCGACATTCACACCTTGGAAAACGACTATATTTTCGACATTCACACACCGAAATATGTGCACATATTCGACATCTAGACACCGAAATAGATACTTTGAAAATTTCATGTTTTGATAGCATACGTTTCGACAACCTAATGTCGAAACGCATTACGATTTCTAATAAACTGATGTCGAATTTCATACATTATTTCGATGTTTGGATACCGAAGTAGATACTTAGGAATTTTTTTAATTTGACAGCATAAGTTTTGACAAACTAATGTCGAAATACATCATTTTTTGCGACTTTAGCTTGTCGAAAAATATGACGTATTTCGACATTTACATACCGAAATAGATATATAGAGCAGAAATCTAATTTTCACAGTTTGCTTGGATGGCGGTGGTGTCGAACGGCGCTGCAACTTTGGTGATCAGCGGCGGGTGGTGGCGACGGGTGGTGGTGGCGACCAGTGGCGGCGATGACCGATGGTGGTGACGGGTGGTAGCATTGGCTGGTGGTGGCAATGGGTAGTAGAGAAGATTTAGGGTTTTTTAAGATGAAGGGTATTGTGGGAAGTTTAGGTGAATTTAGTGGGTTGTATGGAGTAGATAGTGGGTTGCATGGGGAAAATAATAAAAGTGGGTTGAATAGAGTAAATAATGGGTTGTGAATAGAATCACCCATTTTTTTTGGACATCTATATATTTTCTACTTATTATCCTCTACTGTTTGGTATTTGGGGTACCCGTAGTGACCCAAGTCACTACATCCCCGTAGTGACTTTAATTGTGGGTCCTCTAAAATCAATATTTGGGATAATGTAAAAAATCAAATTAATTGGATATTGGTAACCATATGTTCGTATACCATTTATATGGATGGCTAATATCATTTGGAGAATACACTGTAAGACAAATTTATCTCAATTGTATGTCTACCAATCTCCGTTGATCATAATTTGTTGTATGCATAATGTGCTCAATATTCTTGAAAAAATGAACGGTTCCGATCCCAAATGAAAATTTCAAAGGGCACAGAATTAAGGTCACTACGGAGATGTAGTGACTTAGCTCACTACGGGAACCCCAAATTCGTTTGGTGGAGTTTAGCATTTTTGTTGTGCGTATTCGATATGATATCTTCTTTTTTTTCGAAACAGATAAAACCCACTTTTTAAAAGAAATATGGAGATCAGTTTATTTCGACTTGATATCAATCGTGCTCTGATCAATACGATTTTTGGCAGGATTGACGTTCTCAATGATCTGTACCATAAAAATGCAAACTTTGCAGTCCTCCCTTAAAACTGTTGAGATGCCATAACCTTATCTTTACTTAGTGGCTGATGGTTTATTACAACTAAAAATGTTCAATGTTACTTCATTAATGAAACCGAAAACCCTAAGGAAACCGATGGGGTACAGACGACATGTAGGGTTCTCTTAAGGGTCTCATACAAATGATCCGAACCGTTCAAAAATTTTAAAAATATTTTTTCGAGTGGCTTGGCGATAAATCAGCACAAACGGATACCTGTAACTAGTTAATCCTATGCATCCATTTTTCATTCAGATTACAACCCCTTTAATCTGAATGAAGCTGGATACATCGGATCAACTAGTTGTAGGTATCTTTTTGTGTTGATTTCTCGCAAGGGCTACTCGAAAAAATATTTTAAAAATTTCCAACGGTTCAGACCATTGGTACAAGACCCCTAAGAGGGTCCCGCACGCCGTCTGCACCTCATCAGTACCCATTTGGTTGGTACCTCTAGCAGAGTTGTTAATGAAACTAGCTATGGTGTTTCTCTCATATTATAAATTGCAACAATGATACATGTACAATGAAAGTCTCCAACATGGCTCTGACACACTCACATGGAGTGTGAAACTCACTGTGGGCACACTCCATATGAATGTGTTTGAGCCATGTTAGAGCTGGTTTGTTGTACATTTATCATTTTTGTATAAATTGTTTCACTTAGTTTTCTCTAAAACTAGCTTTATATGTTGGCACTGACACGGCCACACATCCCTCCCTTAGTAATAACTCTGTTGTCATTTGTCAATACGTTCGATACTTGAGTGCAACAAACAATAATTTGAAAAAATATGACAATTACTCTCTCGATTTTTGCAATGCAGAGCTTGATTAATTTTAGAAGTTTGAATTTAACGGTTAGACAAACATCCAGTTGCAAGTACGGATGCAAACGAGCCAAACTTTATAGTGTTCGAGCTCGGCTCGTTTAGTAAATGAGCCAAAATCTCGAAGCGGCTCATTTGTAAACGAGCAAGGCCCTTAACAAGCTGAGCCAAGGTATTTACTTAACGAGCGTCCTTAAACGAGTCGAGCCTATATAAACGAGCCAAACTTATATAAACGAGTCGAGTTTTTGTTAGTCGATCCGAGCCGAGCTTTTGCAAGCTCTTTTACCAAACGAGCCTAAAATTCAAGCTCGAGCACGACTCAATTACTAAACGAGCATAACCGCGCCTTAACGTGCCGAGCCAGGAGCTGTTTGCGAGCAGCTCGGTTCATTTGCAACCCTAGTAGCAAGAGACCCCAAAGAAGTTGATATGTACTTTGGAGGTTTCAAACTTGAGAACTTGGGAGGGAACAAGCTCCTAAGTCATAAACTGTGATGACTAGACCAAACGATAGTTTACTATCTCTCTCAAACTTCGTTTCATTAGGTTGGAGTAGTACTGATCCCCTTTCTCTCTCTAACCCAAAGCATCTCTCTCTCTCTTAAAAATTCTAGCCGCTTTTCCTTCCCCTCGCCCTTTAGAGTTCTCTCTATCCTTATGCGGCGGCGAGAGGAAAGGGCTTTACCCTCAATGGGTATTTCCTTCCTCACTTCTCCTTTTCAATGAGGATTTTTTTCCTCTCTTTTCTTGTTTTCAACAGCTCCTCATTCTCAAGGACGATTTTCCCTCTCAATCTCAAATCTAAGAATTTCTTAGTTTTATCCCATGTTTCTTACTCTTTTCTTCCTCTTCATATTCAAGTTTCGAAATAGTGGTGGCCATGATGGTTCTCTAACGAAGCAATTGGTGTTGGCTATTCAAAGATGAATCAGATCAATTGGCGTGATGGCCGCGTTGCTACGGATGTTTGATTTCTTCGTTAGTGTTTTGCGGTGAGCTAAGAAGTGGGGTGACTTATTCATGATATCAGGCAGTGGGGCAGGACTTTCCGGTGTGTGGTTTTCTCTATTATTAGGCGGTCCATTAATGCTATAGTTGCTCATATTATCGTTAGGAACGGTTTGGTTGGCATGGGGTTTAGTCTTTGAATTGAATATATTCCCTCCGTTTTTGTTACTTTGTCCTTTTTTAAAGGGGAGTCTTTCTATTGATGTACTTCTTAATGGATTTATAATATCAAAAGTTATTGTTTTGGCCAAAAGAAAAAAAACAAAAAACAAAAAAGATGAATAGGCAAACCCTTTGTGGTTAAATGAAATTCCCATAACGCACATGAGATGTTAAAAATAAGGCTTATCTACCATTTTAGTCCCTACAAAATATACCAAGTTTTAATTTCGTCCTTATAGTTTCAAACGAATTTCAATTTTGCCCTTCCATCAAATTAATGACGGAAAATGCTTAAAATACCAGAAAAATGTTCAAAATATCGGAAAAAATTATTATTCTCCAAAAAAATGATAAAAAATTACAATTTTTTTAAAAAATACCGGAAAAAGTCATTAGACAAAAAGTTTATGAAATTTTTCTAATGACTTTTTTTGGAGATTAATCATTCGTATCGACAAGAGGAATCAGAAAATTGGGTCGAAGTTAAAACAAAATTCACATAAGACGACACTTGATATCAAAAAAAAAAAATAGTAATTCCTCTCGTCGATAAATATGGGCCGAATTAGACCAAAAGATTTTCCAAATACGAAAGAATACCAAATAACTATATTTTTGTTGTTATAAAGTGTCGGCTTTGGCCCAAGGGGTGTTTTAATTTCTCCAACCTTGGTTGGATTCCTCTCTTTTCTCCCTCCAACTTGATGTACCCATTGTCAAATTTTCTTCAATAAATTTCATTGCTAAAAAAAAAAAAAGTGTCGGCTTATATGAACTTTTTTTAAATTCGGTCATATTTTATACTTTTCTGATTCCTCTCGTCGATACGAATGATTAATCTCCAAAAAATCATTAGATAAATTTCATAAACTTTTTGTCTAATTAATGTTTTCCAGGTATTTTATAATTTTCATCATTTTTTGGGGGATTAATCATTTTTTCCGGGTATTTTAAGCATTTATCCTTTATTTTAAGTATTTTCTGGTATTTTAAGCATTTTCCGTTTGCCACATAAGCATTTTCCGTCATTAATTTGACGGAAGGGCAAAATTGAAATTCGTCTGAAACTATAAGGACGGAATTGACACAAAATATTTTGGAAGGACGAAATTGAAACTTGGTGTATTTTGTAGAGACTAAAATAGTAGATAAGCTAAGAAATTACAGATGAATTTTATGCTGAATACAGAAATTATTTACAAATATTTTAACACACCATATAGACTTTATGGGTGTTCATTAAGCATGTGAATTAAAATGAGCTAAAGATTTTACGAGAGAACATTCTTTACACCGCCGGTGTAAAATTCCTCTTTTTCACCACCACTTTTGTGGACCTCATTGTGTATTAATTATTGATTTGAACCGTTCATTTGGTAGGGCCCGCAGAATACTACATTCCTGCAAAAAAAATTTTACCACAACCTTAGAAAAAAAAAATTTCCCCCCAGAATTAATTTCCTAATAGAACTTTCCTTTGTAATCCAATTCCTAATTTGATTCAACTTCCAAAGACAGTTTACCACAACCTTAGATCGCATGGCCGTATCTTGCATACTTTGTGTGTGCAAGTGTAAATTTGTGGAGAGGGAGAGGGGAAGTGGGTAGTTTTTTTTTTTTGTATGGGTGGGTAGTTTTTTTTTTTTTTGGGTGAATAGTTGAGTTCAAGTGTTTTTTGGTCCTGACGGTTAATTAATGTTATAGTGAAAACAATTATGAAGTATAGTTTTTTATAAGGACAATATTGGAAATTACTTTTGTGACAGAGCTTCAAAAATTTGTTCACACCAATTGGTGTTCTCCCTTTCTACATTAAAATCGATTTCACGCAAAAAAATTGGTTATGGGGAGGTTGATCTAAAAACTTGGATTATTAATTACTGTATGACACAATTAATTACTTCTGCCTATTAATTTGCATTTTTTTTTATTTATTTACCATACTTTCTCATGTATTCTAATTAGCTCTGTGACAATAGTTTTTGGTGAAAATCATGCAGGAAAGCATGGATTGCGATAGCGAGGCCACTCAGTCCGAAAGTGACGAAGCGATCACCATCAAAGAAGGAGAAGAAGAAAAGAGAGAGACAATCACGTCCGAGATATTCACGAAACTTCCAGCGAAAAACGAAATCGTGCTAGAAATCTTTTCCCGGTTGCCACCAAAAACTGTTTGCAAGTTCAAGTGCGTATCCAAAACCATACGTGATCAAACCAGGCAACCCAATTTTATTGCCAAACACTCCCATAATTATAAACCCATTGCTAGTACTACATCTCAGCAGGGTTTTTTTACCAGCAAATAACATCTCCAGATCATGACGAGCTTATGGATTGGGTATTAGATGATATTGAATTCACACCCGTGATAGGATCCGAACCTGGTTGCCTCCCGGATCCTTCCCTCAATTTCTTGAAACAGAGGGGTGATGAAGATTTAATCTAGCTCATTGACTCCTGTAATGGCCTTCTTCTATGCAGCAACATCGAGTCAATCCATTATGTTACGACTTGTTTCGTGTGTAACCCTTTGACAAGGGAAAAAGTTGTCATTCCTCATCCTTGTCGGAGGTCAAATCGGGTTCGCTATTCCTTAATTGCAGATTTGAATAGCCATGGGTACCTTCAAATTAAGGTTGTGTGTTTGTTTAAGCCTAAAGGTACAGACCTCGGTACCGAATTGTTGGTTTTCTCATCGGAAAACGGTATTTGGGAGGAGATAGAAGGAAGGCTTCCGGAATTACACCATGAAACCGTGATTGGTTCCAAGGTGTTTTTCAATGGGAGCCTTTTTTGGGACTGTTTCGAAGATAAAATTCTAGTATGCCAGTTGAACACGAAGAAATCGCGACGTTTTCACCAGTTGGTCGAGGCTCCGCGTGCTCCACTGGGAAGGTGTTTGTGGGAATGCAAGAACCAACTACTTTGTTATTGCCACGGGTTCCCGGATGAATTTCCGGTTTGGAGTTTACAAACCGATGAGAAAAATGAAATCATGACATGGAAGCGCGAGGATGGAAAAGAGTTTGAAAACTTGAGCGAAGATATCTCGACCGTGATTTCCGAGGGCTGGGTTATCAAGAGAAAAGCGATGCCCGTCGTTAGATTTAAGATCATCGGGTACAATCCCGAGTCAGAAACGGTGTTTCTTTGGGTAGATGACACCATTTACTCGTATGTTTTCGAGGATAGGAGATCAGAAATTGTGGGAGGATGCGGTACTTCATGGTGGTGTGGGTTAACGGAGATTCCATTCAAGGGGTCGTGTTGTGCCTTATAAGCATAGTCAGGCCCGACCTGAGTTTCTCGAGGCTCTAACCCTATCCTCAATTTGAGGCTCTCCATAATTTTTTTATTTTTATAAGAAAAGTAAACAAGACTAGTTTTATGCCGGTGCTTTTTATGTGAGATTTTGTTTTGGATAGATTAAAAGAACTCGTCCTGAAATATGTCTTGATGTGCATCTAGCTAATATCCAAGTCTGGGATAAACTATACAAAAAAAAAAAAAAAACCAGTAACTTTACTCGGTTTACTCGGTAAAGAATGAGACTATGAGAGTTGGGAAGTTGGTCCTCAATACATAAAATGGGCCTAATTGTTTTAATTTGTTTTGGTGGGCCTTTAACATTATTGGATCAATTTATTGGACATTTTATACCTACCCTATATATATACTAACCTATACACTTGGGGCCCTAAAATCATCCCACTTTTGGTGGGCCCCTGGGCCTGTGTTGCATACCCTACATGGCCGGCCCTAAGAGCAACCCAACAAACTCTCTAAATTGGCTCATATCCCTATTTTAGGGAGCCAAATTCTAAAGTTAGGCTCCAAGAGACTCCCTAAACCCCTCCCTAAAATACAAAAATGAATAGTATCTCCCTAAAAAAAACCCCATTTAGGGAGACACTATTCACTCCCTACCCATTTTTTTATTTTTTTTCTCTCTTCTTCCCCCTCTTTTGCCGGCTGCTTTCTCCTTTTTTTTTTCTTTTTTTTTCTCTCTTGTCTCTCTCTTACTTTTCCCCCATATATTATATTTTATTAAAAATAGGGAGGATAATAGGGAGTGTTGTTGGAGTGTTGATAGAAAAAGTGTCAAGTTATAATAGATATATGCACTGTACACTGTCTAATTTACTAACTCATTGTTGGGGTTGCTCTAAGCATAGCTTTGGGGCAATTCAAATTGGGAAGATGGAGGAAGAGGAAAGGGAAACAGAGGAGGAAAATAAGCAGAAGGTAACTGATTCTGTTGAACTGGTATCTTTATATGAGGCTTCGGCTAACAAAGTGAAACCAAAAGGAAAGAATAAATCTCTCTTTCTTTGCTGTTAAAAAAGAAACCAAGAGGAAAGAAATAGTACTCCTTCCGTCCCAAATTATTGATTTAATTATCCGATTGTTAGTAGTAGATTATGTGAGCCTTATACCCGTTTAGACTCATGGCCCGATTGACTATGGGTTTAGGAGGGGTATAACTTATAACCCTTCCCTTTATCCCGGTTCCACCACAATATGCTTAAGTCTGGCAATTTTTTTGAGGCAGGTATGAGTTATACCCCTCTCAAATTAATACCCCCTCAATACCCCTAGAGGGGTACTAATTATATGTAACAGAGGGGTGTGTTATAATTTAATATCCCTCAATACCTCCATTAAAATTAACCTCCCTACCCTCTCCATGTTGACTGTTTAAAAAAAAATACTGAATCCCATTAATCGTGTTTTGCGAGCCTCGCAATTTTCTTCGGATAAAAAAATAAGGTACTTTCCCGCATTATTTTTTTTTTTGCACCAAATTAAACTACTAATCAAGATCTTTAATTCGATACAAAAAGTTTGGAAAATGTTATACTTTAAGAATTTGACGTTGTTGGCTTGCTTTGCAATATCATTCGGATAAAAAATTAAAGTACTTCTTCATTAAATTTTTTATTTTTGTGCACCAAATTAAAATACTAATCTAGATCTTTAATTCGATTCGTATAAAATTTGAATTTTTTTATAATTTAGAATTTGACATTGTTTTAACATGTATTAATTTTTGTTTTATATAAAATTATTAAAATTAGTTATTATAAGTAAAAAATGCATAATTAGAAAAAAATAGCAAAAAATTAGGTGGTATGCAACATTATTAAAATGAATAATTAAAATGATAATAAATCTTTTAATTTTAGATAGAATTAATAAAAGGAACTATTACATCATTTAATCCCCCCTCCATAAATGTCACATTAATATGGGTCCACCCTAACTAAATAATATCCCTTACTATCTTATCCCCCCTTACTATTTAATCCCATATCTCGCATCCAATCGGGCCCTAATGTTTTTCTTGGGGAAATTGCTAGAATGTCCCAACCTTGTCTAGCATAACATGTTACACCTCTTAATGATTTATATTACGTTTTCTAATGGTTTATGTTACGCTTTTTAATGGTTTATGTTACGCCTTCTAATAATTTATGTTATGATAATGGACACCGCAAAAAAAAAAAAAAAAGAAGAGTCATAACATGGTCTAGATCCGGGGATCCTATGAGGTGCGGCACATAATTAGCCGTTGATCTCGTTGATTAACGACCCGGATTTCCTCTCCGCAATGGACGGCTCGGATCTTGCAAGTACCGAGATGGAATCCGAGCCATTAATTATGTGATCAACGACTCGGATGCCGTACTACAACCCTGTATTGCGGTGCTGCACTACAGGATCCCCAAATTCACACGTTATGTCATTTTAAAGAATATTATGCCTTCTCATGGTTAAACTGTTATCTAATGATCATTTACGTTAGCCTTGTAATGGTTGATAAATGTTATGCCATTCATGATTTTTGTTATGATATTCAATGGTTTATGTTACAGGAGACATGGTGTCCCTTAGACAATGTGAGGTACATTATGGTAGCATTTTCCTTTTCTTGGATTTGTAAAAACTAGTTTTAATCTTGGAGATGGCTTCTCAACAGTCTAGGGAAAACTGGAATCGGGGACCCTCCTTTTCTCTTCCTACTTTTCTCCCTCCTTTTCTATTAAATTACGTCATTTTGCTCATTTTCTTGGTACACCTCCAAGCTTCCAAAGATCTTGTTTGGAGAGTTATTTTTTTGGTTCAATTTTTGGGTTCAATCTTAGGGGATTTAGACTCTTTGGGGTAGGGTATAGTTAATTTAGGCACTTAGGGTTTAGGCACTTTGGGAAATTCAATTTTTGGATTCAATTTTAGGGGATTAAGCTCTTTGGAGTAAAATATAGTTGGTTTAGGCACTTCGGGTTTAGACACTTTGGGTATAGGGTTTATGCATTGGGTTTTGAAAAATTCAATTTTGGGGTTCAATTTTAGGAGATTTAGGCTCTTTGGGGTAGGGTATAGTTGGTTTAGGCACTTCGGATTTAGGGTTTAGGCACTTTTGAAAATTAACTCTCCAAACATGACCCTTGGAAGCTTTAGAAGTGTACCAAGAAATTGAGCAAAACGATGTAGTTTAAGAGAAAAGGAGGGTCCCCGGATCCGGGAAAACTGCAAAGTGCATAGTGCTCAGTTTGTATTTTTGGGGTTGATGATGGCGCTCTAATTTAATGATTGGAAATATTTGCTTTATATAAATTGTTGATAACGTTAATTGTGACATGCAGTTCGATAAGTATCGAAGAAGGAAGTTATTTTGAAAAAATGAACTCAACACACTAGAGATAACAAAACCCACTTTATAAAAAAAAACAAAATTAGAAATCAATTTATTTCAATTTGATATTGATCATGCTCCGATCAATATGATTTTGAGTACGATTAACGTTCTCAATGATCTCTACCAAATGCAAACTTCACACTTCGCAGTCCTCCCTTAAAACTGTTGAGATGCCATATCCTCGTCTTCAGGGATGGAGCCAGAGAGGGGTCAGTAGGGGCGGTCGCCCCTGCAAGAAAAGAAAAATCTCTACTATTATATAGAAAAAAAAAGTTTTTCTATAAACTATATAGGTTCATCCCTGCAAAGTATTTTGGAAAAAAAATTCGTCCCCGCTTAGTGGAAGTCCTGGCTCCGTCCCTGCTCATCTTTAATTAGTGGCTGATGGTTTATAATAACTATAAACATGTACGTTCAACGTTACTTGATTAATAAAGTAGCTATAGTTTTTTTTTTTTTTTTGTTCGGTCCGGCCCATGCCCCCTGAAAATTTTGCATGGTATTTCGGGCTTTAGCTATAGTGTTTCTCTCATACTAAAAATTGTTTACTTAGTTTTCTCTAAAATTAACTATATATGCTGGCAGAACCACACATTCTGTTGTGTTGTCAATACGGTCGATACTGAGAGTGCTACAATTGCTTTAAGAGCTTTTGATACCAAGACAAATTGAGCTCTCATCTTCTTCAAATTAACGAATCGAACTTTTTTTTTTTTGAAAGGCATTAACGAATCAAACTTATGGGAACAAAATACATAAGTGAACCAATAAAATAGAAACCAAGAATTAATTAAAATTAAAATCAAAATCAAAATCAAATTAGTAAGACCAAAATCAAAATCAACTAGCTAGCTAGGTACGTAGTTGGTACCCAAACAGTAGCGAAAACAACGTTATGCCCTTTCCAAGTAAGAACAAGATCCTCTTCCTCCCTCTTCAGCCCCCACCCCGCCGCATGTTCATCAAGCATGCCCTTCACCTCCGCCACCCTGTCGTCGCTAAACCCAACCCCTCTAAAACCGGCGTTCCTCATCCGTTGTACCCATCGGCTCTTCGGCTCAGCCCTCTCCACCCTCTTCACCCCCTCTTGCGCCACCACGTTCTCTATCTTCCAACACAAATCCCCTTCGTACCACTCCCTTTCCTTACTACCACCACCACCACCACTGCCACGCGGTAGAAACGTGTCCATTGTATCGTACGGTATCCACAAATAATTGAACGCTGATTTTAGCCTATAAACAATATCATTGGAAGTGAAATCGGCGTCTTCGTCCACCAACACCACCACGGTCGGCTCCAGTCTTCGGAGATTTTTTAGAAACATCGTACGGTAGGACGAGTTAGGATTGCACGAATCGAATGAAGAAATCGGCGATAGGGTTTCTTCGGGTATGTAGTGGAGCATCATGTGACAATTGACAACCAATGCCTCATTGATAAAGTTGTTTCCCTTGACTAATTGTTCAGAACGGATTTCTTCAAGAAACGAAGAAAACCCGTCTGTACAACTAGACGGGATAACATGGAATTCCATGTTCACGTTTTTCGATCGAGCGAAACTGACCAATTTTGCACCCAACTCGTCGTAGGAGAGGTCGAGCATTGGTGGGATATCTTCAGTGGCACCGGCCACCGTGAGCTTTATCAACGGTGGGCCCTCTAACCGGCTGGCGACGGCGTCGATGAGGGTGGGTATCTGCATGCAATGCGTCAAGCTCAAGTCAACTATGTGAATGACCGAAAACCCCTCGACGGCGTCAAGAATTGCCGAGTTAGCCGCGGTGAACCCGAACCGGTGCCACGGTGTTAGGTCTACGAACGAGGCGAGCTCGGTCACGGAAAACTTGTGCGTGGAGATAGCAACATTGGCATTTCCAACTGCGGCAGTGAGCATCTTGCAGGTGCCGGATTTGGCGGCGCGTGAGATGAGGGCGCGGAGGAAGGCGGAGGCGAGTCGCTGGTTGGAGTCGCCGTCGGGCGGGGCGATGTTGTTGAGGACCCAGAGGATCTGTTGGGCCAGTGTGGCGTCATTAGAGTCGATGGCGGTGGCGCAGTGGATGAGTAGTTGTTCCATGCAGTTGGCGTCGCCCAGGCCGCTGTTTCCTCCTCCCACGCCGAAAGCTGTTGCGGCTTTCGGCGTGGGGAAACACGCGGGCCACGAGCGGGCGCGGTGGATTACTTGGGTTTTGGTCATTGGAATCAGGGTTGTGAATGCGGAGATTTGGTGGAGTTGTGGTGTTGGGGTCTCGGTAAATTGCATCATCTAGAGAGAGAGAGAGAGAGAAATTAAATCAGGAGAGGGAAAAAGACTAGACTTGTAGTGGTACCTGCGGAATATTGGGTGGTACAGTCCATTACTGGACAATTTTTGTTTGAAACAATTCAAGTTACTTTGAAAATGGGTCCAAAGGGAAAAAAAAGGACTTTTCAGCTTTTATCTGGAGATTTACTGCATGACAAAATCAGGATGTGGAATTAAAATTCTCCCATCCCAAGGGAAAAAAAAAAAAAAGGGACTTATTACAAGTCAAATTGGGTAAGGAAAAATGAAAATCTCTCTTTCACACAGCAACTTTTTCAGAAGTAGCAAGCTACAGTGAAATACCTTTTCATGGCTACAAAAGGGTCTTATTGCTGTAGTACTATTCCTGTGCAGGTAGAGAGAGAGAGAGGGCGGGGTAGAGAGAGAGAGAGAGAGTAATTGGAAGGTAATATAAAGGTGAGGAGAGAGAGGGAGGGAGGGGATTTTGTTGGATTTTGGTAGCATGTGAAGGGTTGTGTGGCTGGCCATGGAGTTGTGATTTTGTTGTTTAGTGAGGAGAAGAAGAGGTTGGAGGCTGTTAGTTTTGGCTTACTGGGAGTATATACTCCAATCATACCCCAGATATATGTAAACAAATCATTTTGATCCAAGTGTTAGAGCATAGTGTGCCAATGCAGTGTGGGGTGTAAGACGTTTCGGTGTGTTTAATTGAAATTTTATCATCGTGATTTGAATAGTTCAGGGATCCGGATGAGTGTTGTACGGCTAGGTTTTATGTGGCAAAATTACGTTGTTCTGCTTGATTTTTAGGCACACCTAGGAAGCTTTCAAGGGCATTATTTGGAGGAAGAAAAAAAACCACTACAAAGTGCCTAAATCTGAAGTGCCCTAAAACCCAATATATCCTACCCCAAAAAGCCTAAATCCCCTACAATTGAACCTTAAAATTAACTCTCCAAACAGGGCCATTTGGAGCTTTAGAGGTGTACCAAAAAAATAAATAAAATAATATGGTTTTACTGCACAACACCCACCCGAATTCATAGATGCTAGAGATTGATAAATATTATACCTTCATCCCATTTTCTTTATCCACTTTTTGACTTCATTGTCCAAAATTGTTTGTCCAATTTAAAAAGACATAAAAGAAGTCCCATAACTATTTAGGGGTGGGTATCTTTTTTGTAACTATTTTGAACAATGCTACACACACATCACTTTTCACACATCACCCACACACCCCTCTCACATAGGAGTGGGTCCCACACATGGGCCCCACATGTGGGATCCACCCCTATGTGAGAGGTGTGTGTGGGTGATGTGTGAGTATCTTTTTTGTAACTATTTTACCCTTTATTTCTTGAATTGCTGTGACACATACATATTGAAATGAAAGGAATTTGTGGCAAGTTTAGTTTTTGAAGAGTAATGATTGTGTTCCATTAATAAATTGAATTTCTTAAATTGGACACATAAATTGAAACGAAGGGAGTACATGTGTTCCAAAAATCAAGTTAATTGAACATTGATACCTCTCACAGTAAATTTTTTAAAATTGTACTGGCCATCCATTTTCATATACCTAATATTGTCTGAATAAACATATGATCCATTTAACTTTTTTCGCGACGAAGGATTTACTACCGTACAAACTGAACGATTCAGGAGTGCTTATTCTCCCAATGTTGAACGGCTTTCTTCTTAGTTTTCATCCATTCCTTTTTTATGATTGGAGCCCGATTTCTTGTAGGATCCTCTTCTACCATATTTTTAACTAACCCCATACCCGACCACGTTGTTGGTCTACTTTCACAATTTGTGTCATTGAGTCTGCTAATCAAACTAGTGAAACTCATGAATTCGCGAGAGAAAAAATGATAATTTCAGACATATTAATTTGTGATTGAGTAAATATACTGTCCTAGCTAGTACTATGGAATAAAAGTACACCTAGAATTCTGAATAGCAATATAGTTTTTGAAATCACATTATCCTCGGTCCATCTCCAGGCATGTAGTTTCATTATACATGAATTCACTTGATAATCTAAGCCGTTGATCTCATAGAACCCAATCACATCATTCACAAATTTACGTGTAATATGTAATAACAAGGCGAGAATACACAGTGACAGACAATCTGAATCCCTACGCTTCGAAATGAAGACAAACACACAAAAATAATCACCTTGCATAACATTAATTACACCTTTCGACTGCACAAAAATAAAAAAAGGGAATAAAATAAAAATCACATGCAGGTTTTAAAATCATGTTGAGTTTTATGCAATCCTCTTATCTAGAGACATGCGAAATCTGTAGAGGTCCATTGCACAAAAACCCAACACTCCAAGGTCATGTTTGCTTTTCTAACTCCATAGTAATAATCCAAACTCAATAATCCAAGGCTTCTTTTTAATTAAGCTCTAACTTTCCACCTAACACCCACAGTATCTAGGGACTACGTAATTAAGCTTTGTTTTAATCCTTTTGTAATGGAATAATCAATATTAAAATCTTTTCTAATCAGCATCTCTCTCTCTCTCTCTCTTTCTCCCATGTCACACACCCCAATATCCATGTATCAACAGATCTACTAACATACCAGGATGGTGGTAGTTACCTCAATAGTGCTGTAAGTTCCCGAATTGTGATTGGCTAAATTCTGTGACGTTTCCTTGTAATTGAAAATCTTTGTACTGCCTCAGTTTAAGCTAGCAATCAGTGCCTATATCATTAGGTTGAAGATTTGTAACGCCAAAGTAAATCCGGTTAAGCAAGGATAATTAGGTCGCTCGAGCAAGCCATGAAGATCATTTGCAACGCAAAGGAAATCCGATAAGGATTATTTGGTCGCTCAAGTGACTTGCGGGACCGCTCGAGCGAGCCATGCTAGGTCAGAAAATCTATTTAAACGCACGTTTCATTCTGTTCAAGCATCCCTAGCAGCCACAACGTTTTAGGCGACATAAAAGTTCAAGAGAGCAAACAAAACGCTTGTTAATTTCTTGGGAGATTCAATGAGATCGTAGGATCTTGATGCTTGCATAATCTTTCTCAAGGTGGGTTGTCTATCTTCTACACTATCTAGAGTTCTTTGAAGGAGTTCAAAGACGATTGGAGGATGATCTAAAGGAGGAGTCCTGCGTAGATCAATGATTCGAGGAGTCGAGTCTGAAGGAGCATCTATTAGAGCGGTTCATGAGGAGTCAGCAAAGAAGTTATCTGCCAATATTGAAGGAGTTCATAGCGTGGTTGTAAGATGTTCTTTGTTTCCGCGTTTTGCGTATACTCTTCCCTCCCGTGGTTTTTTCCCCGCCTTCGGGTTTTCCATGTATATATGTGTGTTATGCGTGCTGTTTAATTATTGCGTTCATTATCTTGCACAATCACATAAATTAGGGTTTAATTTTATTAATCGGTTAATTAATTTATTTCCCATAGTAGTAAACCAAAAGGCGATCCAATTTTGGTTTTTCAAGTGCTACAAACAAATCAAGTTATATTTGTGACCAGCTCGAGGTTTGGCTCATTAAAAGCTTGAGCTAGCCGTAGCTCGGCTTGTGGAAAAAAATTCGACTTGTTTAGAGCCTCGTTTAATACTCAAATTGAGCATGAGTCCTCGTTTAGTACTCAAACTCACACCAGACCTTCGAGCTCAGCTTTTATTAACCTCTACATGAGAAGCAGGGTTTCATGAAGTTTCTAGCATTGAGATTTGAGTCTCACCCCAGTGCTATCTGAGTAAAACTTGCTCTAAATTTAATTGGAATAGTCGTCCTTTGGATTGGATACCAATAAAGAAAGAAAAAACCATGCACATTTTTTTTTACTGTCAGGAGTGTTCGGGTCAGCTTACGCATATTTTGACTAATATCTTTTCCGGTTCCATCAAAGGCAAACCATCCGCGCCGGAACTAGGAAATCCTAAGCAATTACTCTCTTGCTTGACTCCAAGAATCGAACCCTAATCAATTATATGGATAACAAACCCGCCAACCAACAAGACTAACCTTGGATTGAGCTGGCATGTTATTGACGTAAAGAGGACAGCAAATGGGCAAATGCCATGTGAAGATCACATTCTGTTTTGGAATTGGTCCATATATCTATCCATTTATATGTATGTACATTTATAAATTCCATCCTCCCTCGGAACTTCTTGCACTGCACCCAACGCACGTGACACTCCCGCTCTTTGGTTCAACTCGGCCCACCTTAGAAACAGACTACTCGACCATTGCCACCACAGAGAA
Organism: Gaultheria prostrata; assembly: GCA_036023075.1. Classification (NCBI taxonomy): domain Eukaryota; kingdom Viridiplantae; phylum Streptophyta; class Magnoliopsida; order Ericales; family Ericaceae; genus Gaultheria; species Gaultheria prostrata. The sequence goes on along the minus strand of JAXBDA010004537.1, from coordinate 6,409 downwards.
AAAAAATAGGACATCCAATTTTCCTCTATCTCGAAAGCAGAAAACTGTAGCCTTACTGAAGAAAGAATCGCCATTTTGAGCCCCCAAATCTTTACTTATTGTGTTATCACTATCAGTCCTTTTTTTCACATGCATTTAGGCATTTCTATGACATTTTTTGACAGGACAAAATAATCGTTGTCTTTTTTTGTTTTTTTGTTTTTTTACGTTTTTTGGGGATTGAAATCCGAATTAAGATCGTCCGACATCTGAATGTTTACCAAATAAGACTATTGTACGATACACCGTTGTTCCGCTAACATTTCCATTGCATAGCAATTCTCAAGTTCGCTTGATCTTAAGTTCTTGGGTCTAGAACTGAATTGAGCAGAGTTGAATTTTTTTTTATTTAAGTCGGTATAGGATTGAGTTGAAATACCATTTCTTTTGGTTTCCTAATAAAATCAATTCCTACCAAATAAACAATTTTAAGCTCATGAAAATAGGAACCGAAATGTACCTCATGAATGGGAAGTCCGGATCCTCTCATAAGAAAATCCTCATGTGATTCTTCACGTGACGCCCTAAGTTTGACACCTCGCTCTTTTAGCAAATAGACGTCAATATTAGTAGTATTTAATTAAAAAGATGCAAAATCATTTTGGGTTTAGTCAAAGACTCTGGTCTAAATTTCCATCAACATGAGCGGTTAACTTCTTTCCTTAGGCTGTAGATGAAATCCTGACCAGGGAATTATATCTTTATGTTGATTTTGAATTTTTAATCATCAAATCAATGATGCTTTTGAAACTATTTTCCCAATCTTAAACAAATGTGTTTGTTCATTACCAGTTCTACTCATCGAGAATTAGAAAAGTAGAGAATTTATTACTCACAAATCCAAAAAAAAAAAAAAAAAAAAATTGTATTTTCATTTCTATGGCCATTATTATTAACTTTTTGTCATAAATTCTTAATATTTTAATTCTTATTGACTAGACAAATCGAAAAAGTATAAGCATTTGACTCCGAAACTAACACTAAAAAAACATAAATAATCGAAAAATAATTAGTTTAGTCCAAACTATGACTAAATCTCATGAGTGCATTTCAAAAGTTTCTCTAATTAGGTATGATATCTTCACTGGAACGCTAAATGACATGATTAAAAATAATTATTCATAATGCCACCGGTGTGCTAAATGACAAGCATCATCTTCTGATAAGTACCTTTCCCAAGATGATAAAGACCGCATCTTCCTCTAGGCTCTATATTAAGATGAAATCATTGGTTTAAACACCAACCCAATAATATTCTTTTTGATATATAAGAGTTGGGAGCTGATTTTGGGGCTCTATTTTTTTATGCAAGCACTCCAAAATTTAATGAAGTTACAAAACTACCATTTTCAAAATATAAAAATTATTGGAGGCACTCCAACCCAAAATTATCTCCTCATTTACTTGAGGCACTCCTAACGGAAATGTTAACCAAAACGTCTCTCCGTTGGCAGCGGATCCTTTGTCTGAAGCTGCCTATCCGACACCTCTGCCCCACGCACTTAGTGCTGCCATGTCACTCATATTTCCCCCCATTCAACCCACCAACTCTGTTAATGGCATTGTTAATTCAAGGCAATTGTTACTTTGTTTTTTTGGTTTTTCAATATCTTTCGGATTAAAAAAAATATAAAGTATTTCAGCGTATAGTTTTTATTTTTGAGTGCACCAAATTAAAATACTAGTAGAGATCTTTCTTTCGATGCGCAAAAATTTAAAAAATTATATACGAAAATATTTTACATTGTTGGTTTATTGAGTTGGCTTGTAATATCCTTCGGATAAAAAAATAAAGTACTTCAGCGCATAATTTTTTATTTTCTTTTGCACCAAAATAAACTACCAATTGAGATCTTTAATTCGATTAGAAAAAATTTAAATTTTTTTATACGAAAGTATTTTACATTGCTGGCTTGTTGGGTTTAAATTATTTCGTACAAAAATTTTCAATTTTTTTAGCAATGAATAGATCTCTATTAGTAGTTTATATTGGTGCAAAAAAAAAAATCATACGTGGAAGTACCATATTTTTTATCCGAAAAAAATTGCAAAGCCAAGAAGCCAGCAATGTAAAATACATAAATACACGATTTTTAAAATTTTTTTGCATCAAATTAAATATCTCTATTAGTAGTTTACTTTGGTGTAAAAAAAAATAAAAAATTATGCGTGCAATTACTTTATTTTTTGATCCGAAAGATATTGCAATGCCAACTCAGCAAAGCAAGCCAACAATGTAAAATACTTTCGTATACATTTTTTCAAATTTTTGCACACCGAATTAAAGATCTCTATTAGTAGTTTAATTTGGTGCAAAAAAAAAAAAAATCTTTTGCCCGAAAGTACTCTATTTTTTTATCCGAAAGATATTACAAAGTTGCTCAACAAGCTAACAATGTAAAATACAACCCAGATCTATCCCACTCTCTCTCTTTCCTCTTTTTCTCTCATTTCTCTCTCTTAATCCGGGCCGTCCAAAAAGTGTTTTGGATAGTCGAAATATGCGCTCGGGCACCACGTAGGATAGTGCCTGCTCGGCACTAAAAGATATCTCGTTAACAAAGGAGGAAAAGGAGAAGAATAAATTTTTTTTAGAGTGCCTGAAGTAAATTATGGAAGTTTCAAAAGGGTAGTTTTGGAAAACCACTGTAGCTTAGAGCCTCTCCGTCAATTTTTGGAGTGCGATTATCAATTCCCTAAGAGTTTCTGGTCACTTTACGCGGACCTCGAGCCATTTCTGAAATTAAATCTCACCGTTTCAAGGATGAATTATTTAAAATGAGAGCAAAGCTTGGTATCAACTAACCCCTAAAAATTGATAGCTTCTACAAAGCTTTGATACCTAAGGGACCTAATTAGGAAAAACAAAGCCTGAAATTTTAGGCCTTTGCCACTAGACCAATTACCTGGATTAATCCAGTAATATTCTTCTGAAGGTCCAAAATGCTACAAGACGCAAGTTCTATAATTTTTTATTAAAAAGTTATTATTATGTACGTCCAAATTTTTTCTGTGAAGTTCTTTGATCGAGATCTTGTTTACTTCACACTAATCTTTTATATGTTACAACCATGCATTGTTGAAGCCAAAAAAGGCCAGCAAAGGAAGCTGATTCACCTTTTCTTTTCTCATATGTGCCTGCTTCAGTGTGTACGATATTGACTTCCCTAAATCGCCTTAAATTCCCAATATTTGCATAGAAATACATCTTTTTTTTTTTTGGGTGTTTAACAATACATAACCAATGATATTCATTTGCATAGAAGTTTACCGTATTTCCAAAAAAAAAAAATCATAGCATCAGACAAAAACTCATGACATGCATGTAAATGTTTTCAATTTCCTGAATTCATGAGCAAATGTTTTGAATTTCTACTGAGAAATCACGATCGAATTGATGACTGATATTTTGAAATGACTATGAGTTTCTATGCAATTTAAAGGGTGCATATATCACAAACATTGGAGTATGTATTGTAGCATTTCCGTTTTATTGTAGTATAACTTCTGGAATATAGTACCACTTCGTCATCATTCAGGGGGGGATTCCTGAACTTGATCAGATACAAAAGACTAGAAGACATGAATATAGTATTTGTCGCATTTCTCAATGTGGAATTCTCTTGCATCACTTCACTGGTCCTCTTGTTGCCAAATAAACAATGTCCCTAACCATGAAAGTAATCGATGTGGTAATGTGGGCAAGCATGTGATTTTGCACATATATTGCCAAGTAAATTAGTTTCAAAGAATCAATATTATATTTTTCTATCTTTCTACATAATTTAATTGAAGGCGAGTTATGAAGCGTACCCAACAGACTCTACAAATTTTAATTTTTTATCATTTTATATTGCTAAGTTTTTAGCATAGGGCAACCCTTGAGGCTTAAGGCCAACCCATTTTTTTCCCTTCGTCCTCTTTGCCCCCTCTCCCCTGCCCTCCCCAAACCCTAACTCTAACCCTAAAATCTCCAATTCTCCCACATTACTATCCCCCTTCCTCCTCCTCCTCCTCCTCCTCCCCCCTCCACCGATGACCAAGAATCAATCTCCAATTTCACCAACATGGCTTGCATGTCCAAAAGTAAGAAGCTTCACAAACTAATTGAAACCACGACTGTATTTGCCCAACCAAGGCCTAATTTAGGGCCCCCAAAATGCCTGATTTTGTTTTGAATTCATCCTCCAGCCTCATACAATCAGAGAGAGAGAGAGAGAGAGAGAGAGAGATGGATTAATCCCAATGAGGGATCATGATCCCAGAGATAGTAACTATATGGCATTCACAGCCACTTCAATGTTTCATTGTTTGGTGTGAATAATGAGAGAAAGGGGTGTGCAAATTGAATTTCAAGAGGGCTGTTCGTAACCAAATAATTTAAGTATTTTTTAGTTTGTCTTTATCTAATTTTTTCCGCCTTTGTTAATTTTGCGTCAAATTTTTCATGTATTTTGATTCATCTTGACGTGAGGAATTGGAAAAATAAAAAACTATGAGAATTACGCAAATGTTTTAGAAAATATCCAATCACAAACCACCTTAAATCAATTGAACTGACTTATGCGGGTTTTTGGTTGGGCTTCTGACCGTGTTGTATCGTATCAAAAATATATTTATAAAAACTTAGAATTAACTACTACTCAGAAGGATAGTGGCTAAGTCCGAGTGTCGATCCACGGAGACAATGTGGCTAAATTACGTTCGCTTCGATTAATTTCTAATTTAATTCAGAAAAAAATTGATTGATTGGTGTTGTGAATTACTAAATTAAAACAAGCAATAATAAAATTGATTAAAATTAATGGAGAGAGGATCTAGGGTTTCGAATCCACCCCGACAATGTAACTAAGTTATGTATAGGTTAGGATTAATATTCCAAATCATGAAGGAATAGCGCCAGGGCTCGCAAACCCTATCAATATTAATTTGTCTAGAAAATAGTTGTGTTGCTAACAGGCATGGGTTATCCCATAGCACGGACTGTCTCGCTAGCACAACCCGTCTCTTTCACGGACTGTTTAGTGGCACGATCTGTCTTACGAGCATAACCCATCTCAGTCACCCAAGCGCAAGCGTTGAAAACCATTAACTAACTTGGTACTATTTGAAAACTAGTACACAAATACTCAACAGTTGAAAACATTAAAGTAATTCCATTCGATCACAATGAAAAATAGTTCTTAGCTAACCTGCGCACAGAGTCCCGCATGTCAACAGGGACACGCCTCGGAGTAAGCACCCTTTGGCCGTGAAGGCTTGCCGGTTATCTGGTTTGCTTTTGTAATCGGCCAGCGATTGAATGTTGGATTGTACCACCCACCGAGGTTCATCTTATACTTATTGTCGGGGTTTGAGATGTTTTCCCTCAGGATCTCTACTACCAGATTGATGAATGGTTCTTAGCCCAACAACCGAGTGTTGGTCTGGTTTGGCAGGGGTGCCACTGAGCCTACTAGTGTATGTGTTCGCATCTAGATTTTGATAGTTTTAGTTCAATCCTGTATCCTGTGATGAAATCTTTAATACCTTCGGGCTTTTATATTAATGGAATTGACTCTTTTCTTAAAAAAAATTTGGTTTTTGGTTGGATATTTCTAAAAAAAATTTGGATAATTCTCATATTTTTTTACTTTTTCGATTCATCGCGTCGAGACGAATGAGAAGACGTGAAAAGTTTGACGCAAAACTAATAAACCAAAAAATAAAAAATAAAGAGAAAACCAAAAAATAAAAAAGCCAGTTAGTTGGTGTGGAAGACATCTTGAAAATTAAGGGTTCGAATCATAATTTTCTATGAAATCTTTTGTTTACGACCAAAAAAGAAAAAAGGAAAATGGATGGAGAGATGATTGTTGGCAGGGATGGCAATTTCCCCCAAACTTGTTGGCCCCGCCCCGCCTATTTGGAGGTGGATTGTAACACCCTAAGCTACTTTAATTATTTTATGTTTTTTTTTTTGTGTGATGTTCGCCAACTCATTTATATGATCGTAGTTGAGGACCGCGTTTTAGGGTAATTGTGAGACCCGTTCCTATTTTAAAAAAAGAGAATAGTATAAAGTTAAATTTCTTTTATGGGGGTTTTATGTAATTTCCTAGAACTAGAGGGTTAGGCTTGTAAAAAAGAGATGAGTGTGCTGGTGTGTACGTGTAAGGGTATAAGGGTGCATGTGTGCACCTGATATACATCTCTTAGGAAAAAAAAAAAAATTACATTCTAAGGGAGGGGTTTCGGTTCAGCAGAGAGAGAGAGAGAGAGCTGCCGAGAGAAAGAGGGAGAGCAGCGGTTGGAAGGAAGAGGGAGATTGAAACTCTAATCGTGGTAAGTTCACTCCGTATGGTAATCAATTCACAGGTTCTTGTATTGA
>JAXBDA010004536.1:0-15354 GCA_036023075.1 Gaultheria prostrata | reverse complement strand
AAAGCTATTAACAAATGAGAAATTAATCTGTATGAAACTCAAAGCTATTAACAAATGAGAAATTAATCTGTATGAAATTCAAGATGGTCAGGTCAATAACAAATGAGAAATTAATCTGTATGAAACTCAAAGCTATTAACAAATGAGAAATTAATCTGTATGAAACTCAAGATGATCAGGTCAATACTTATAGTGGTTCACTTATGATATCAAATACAAGGGAATGGCTACTGTACACACCTATAATAGGGGTGTGTACCATATGCACCATTGTATGGTTCATATTGTGCCACCTCATGGCAAATCGTAACATTTTTTAGTGTCTCGTAACTTTTAGCAATATGATTCATTATATTTATTCTAAGATTTATAACATTTTTGTGCGTCTTGTAACTTTTATACAAAAAAATCGTAGCTTTTTATTCCTACGAGGTAATCAATTCGTAACATTTTTTGGGGTGTGTATTGTAGCCTTTCCCCAATTACAATTACGGGGTACTATTTTTCATTAAATATCCCAAACAGAGACTTGATGGCATTGACAGCATTCTCATTGATGAATGACTCATGAAACCTTTTCATGAGAGGCTCAAAATCTTCTGATGCTCTGATGCTAGATAAATCGGTGTCTGTCCGGATTCACTGGGATATACAGTAGCAACAGTTTCACATAGCTCTGAAAATTAGAATTTAGAATAAAATCGTGGTAATAAGTTGAGATGTTTTATTGGTTACCTTAAAATCTTCGAATCCTGCTTCTAAGGCATCTTTAAGTTCAGAAAGTCCAGCTTGAATCTGAAGTGAAAAGAAAGAGTGGAATTGCATAATTGGCGGCTACTTGTTCAATTAATCAAGTACAGTAAACAAATGGGTTAACGGAGTTCATTGGAATAACGATGAACCATTGCTTTGAAACTATTGAGTACTATCTGATTAAGTTTAGAGTAGCAACAGGCGACATTGTAGCTTGCTACTGAAGCTTCAGTTGGATCAGGTTTTGACCCAACACTGACTCAAAATTTTCAAGTGCTTCTTCATATCTTGCGTTCCTTCATTGATTATGCAGATTAAACAAAAGGACTTCAGCCACATAAACCTCAGAACCGAGAAATGGAAAAATATGACTTGGATGGTATTTGGAAGGTATCAAATGATATCCAAAGGGATCTCAGATTAGCAGTATAGAAGAAAGAAGTCACTTTATGATGTGGAAGTAAAAAAGCTTAAAGCCTAATGCATCTTGCGAAGACTGATGAATAAACCAGTAGCAACTGATTTAAAATGCTGTGTACGGAGATGAGGTTTATTTTTTCCTCCTCAAGTTTCTGGGTCAGTGCAGGTTTAGGATTTGTGCAAGGAGATGGAAGAAAACGAAAGAGTGTGTTTGGGAGGAGGAGATGTTTCTGAACCAAAGCAAAACAAATCAAACAAAATGGAAACCGGCTTGAAGAATGTTCATTCGACCAAGTAAAGGCTCACTTGTAAAGCTTCAGCCCTTCACGGAGGTCCATTTCTCTTTGATGTTTCTGCTCTTTCTTCCTCATATAATTTTACATCAGAATCAATTACAAGTTCAACAGTGTGATCAACACTGACAGCTGCAATGCTAAAAAATTTGTCTAAAGAAGCAAAGGAAATACAGTACAAAACTTTAGCACGAGATCTGAGATGGGGAATTATGCAGCTTTGCCACTCACCTGGATATCCCTCACTCTGTCACTAATTACACAAGAGTTTATCTCAGCTCTGATAATCTCCTTTTCTGTTAGCTCACCTGATTCATCCACCTTTCCTGGTAAAAGTGCTCCCATTTCAGAAATAGGATATAGAAATCATAAGATCATTTGTTATGGCAATTGGACACCACAAATGAGCTATGTATTTTGACTTAGCACAAGTCAAGTGAAAGCAGATGGTTAAGTTGTTCTTGAACCAATGATTGAGTTGACAGTTTCAGGGTAAAGGATTAACCATATCTCTTCTGCATTCTCATAAGTAACGGGCCAACCCTTTGGCAGATACTGTATATCGTTCTCCCTTATTCTGCAGCAGCCCATATTTCGTCTCCAAACACTGCACTGCATGAATTTCAGAACAAAAGAGTTTTTCAAAAAGCGTAAGATATATGCCTAAAATCCTGTACCTGTAACACCCCGTATTTTAATAGATATTCATATATTCATTTGGCTTATAAAATTTTTCTATGTTTTCTTTCTACATACAAATGGTTCAAGTATTTTTGTGTATGTGTCAGCATCGTGGCACGAGAATGAGGCACGAGTCCCCGCGAAAGCAGAGAACCATAGGGTTCAAACATAATAATCCGAAATGAGTTGGCATCACATTATGGGGTGAATCTTGATTAGATAATGTTAAGATATTAATGGATTTTACTATAGAATTCTAGAATCTAGATTCTAGGACCCTTGCTATAAATTCGCATGGCTTCCTACTCTTCATTCCACATACACCACACAGACATCAGTTAAAAAGAGAGGAAAGAGAAGAAAAGAAAAAGAAAGGGGAGAAGAAATTCGCTTAGTGGATCAAGGGCTTCGATTGAAGGTAAACTGGGTGGTATACAATATGCTCCTCAAATCTTCGGAGTATTTCTTTGCTCTTCTCATTTTGCACCCCCTTTGCCGACATTGCGATTTTTATTGGGTTCCATGTTATGACCATGTTAAAATTGATATTGCTCTATGTGATGACTAAATGCTATGGGACTATTTGTTACGTTGATCAAGTGGACTTGTTGAGATCCTGACCCCCAGTAGCCAGGAATAAGCCAAAAGGAGGCTTGGCTCAAAGGAGTGAGGCTATTCACTGGTCATGTGCTAAAAAGGGCCTAGTATATGGTTTAGTTATATGGATAGTTCTGATTGAATTCGTTGATCATGATTTATCGTTCCCTCCTTTGTTGAGCATTTGTATTCCATCATATTATATACTTCCCGGCTTAATCTATTTTCAGGATGGTTTCGAAAGCGAGAAATACGATGGGGTCAGCTATTGGGAGTCACGAGACCAAATTCCTATTCAGAGAATTTGTAAAAGAACTTAAATTTGTACTTTTGTTTAACGAAAAAAGTCTGTATTTTTATGTATAAAAGAAAGGTTTTGTAATGGCTATGTAGTGTATTTACTTTTGATGACTTTAAGAATCTGGGTCGTCACAGTACCACTAGTGGGGGATGCCTAAAATCCTATGCATGTCAAATTGGACCTTAGTACGTGAAGAGGGACCAGGAGCTGGCGAATACAGAAGTTCCCAAGGTTGGGAGTGTGAAAAGAATGTGTAGCGTATTACGAAAATTATGTGGCATAGAATATAATACACATTAAAAGTACAATCATTTTAGGGGGTAAAAACACAAGCCAAGTCCACCATAAATGTAAGAAATGGGCTAGGGTTACAACATATGATTTTCGTTTCAAGATATCAGCATTGGATGAAAAACGCGAATGTAGCCAGCATTGGATGAAAAACGTGAATCTGGTTTTCTTGTTGGCTTGTGCTGCCCATTTCTTCGCTTTTTGCATTTTTCTTCCTTGCATTATGTGTTAGGGTCCCGCAGATAATACCCCAACAGAACTTACAACATCAATGAACCGGTTAATTGGCAGAATTGTCAAACTTATGGAAATATCAACCATCATAAAGAGTGATGCTAACCTTTAGAACACTTAAATTAGATTTGTGAAAGATACTCAGCCGCATCACACTTTGGCCTTAAGCTATCTCACAAGATAAACTTCTGAATGTTCATGGATTGAGTTATCGCCGTTCGTCATCCGTTTGCCTATACGAAGTCCCACATTGTAAATGTTTCGGACCAAGTAATACAAAGAAATCTCATTTTCCTTGAAATCTAACACTAACAATCAAACAGTATGAGGACATCCAATAATACAAAAACTTCAAAATTGTTTGAACACGGAACCAGTTTTGAATTCCCAATTTATATGGTTGAGGACCTGAACTATACCAAGTGATATTTCTTTTTGTTAAAGCATCCAACTCAAAACCAATTGACAATGATAGAAGAGGTTATTCTAGCTTGTATACTAGTTCCAGAGGTATTAAGAAACGATGTGGGGAAAACTCTAATTCTCCCCCGTACATGGACAGAAACAAATAATCCATTTCTTACGGATCAGTACAAAACAAACTGCACTTATGGCAAAACCATCGAGAAAATCATCCAAGAGAGTGCCGTCCAAAACCCTCTAAAATCCTAGCTTTTATACAAGGCATCCAATTCAAAGCTAATTGAAAATGAATGGAGAAGTCTACTCTGTTGCATATGCTATTCTGGAAGGTGATAATGAACAGAAAATCCATAAAAAACAGGAATACGAGAGAGAGAGAGTGGCAAGTACTTTATCCGCAACAGTGAACTTGCCACTCTTGTCAGCGGAGCCACCAGGGGCAATGGCATCGATTTAAGTTCCACCGTCTCTTCCCTTTCTAAACTTCAACCCATATGGCTGCACAATTTCCACTTCATATTCTTACTTTCGTCACCTTCAGTGCCCGATTCCGACCACTTAGCCTAGGTTTCAGATGCTTTAACGACCAAAATTGAGGGCTTTACCGAATGGGTATTGCAGAAAGTGATTGAATTGCTCAGAAAATTGTGGTTTTGCGATGTGGGTTCCAAAAGAAATTGGGTTGAGAGAGAGGGGTTTCGCTTTGTGGAAGGGGTTATTCTTGCCAGTGGTGGGGAAGAAGAGAGATAAGTGTAGCTGCTCGGAGCTATTGACATGGTTGATCCTTGATCACCCCCTCTCTCTCTAGATTGTTATGAGGAGGGATCCCATTTGGGTTTGGTGAGACTCTTCTCTTGTGTTTTTTTTGGCAGGGAGGGAAGGAGAGAGATTGGTCCACGTAAGAGCATCTCCATCCATTACCCAAACTTTTATCCAAATTTGAGTGAAAATTTGATTTCGTGCGAATTACTCCAATGGCAAAAGCAAATCTAAGCATAAATTTGAGTAAAAGCCTCATTAATGACATGGTTGCAAATTTGAGGAGAAGAAAATGGCCTTCAAAATTTAATGTTGGGTTTGATTCTCACCAAGTTTGGTGAAGAATTTGAGTAACACTATATCAAATCTGGGGAAGGAATGGAGTAGGATTTGGGAAGGCCGCCACCAAACCTACTCCGCCGCCTTTGCCGCCGCACCATCTCCTCTGCCTCACCAACCCCCCCCAGGTCTAAGCCTCCCTTCATCTTGAACCCCCGCCACGCCTTCTTTCATGTCGGTCTGACAATGGATTGATCTTGGGTGTCTTTGCCCCCTCCGGCTAATAAAGCTCTCCGATGCCATAAGCGACGGCTACGGGAGCTTGGCCTCATCCGGAAAAGTGACTGGTTGGTGAACAGTGTGACTTGGTGACCCTCAGTGGGGCGACTCAGTGAGTTCTTGGTTGTACCAAATTTGTTGGGTTTTTGATTAGTTAATCTTTTGTTTTGTTGTTTTGTATTTCCTGTTTATGTTCTCGATTACTTTGCGTTGTATTGTGTTATGGTTTGAGCGAGGGAGTCCGTTGGGGTTCTCTCTGCTAGTGACTGAAATAGGCTCATCATTCCGTCCCCTAGGTGTCGGGTCTGCTTAGGTAGGTGTGTCTGTGAGTCGGTGGCCTAGTTTGCCTTTTGCCGTTCTCTTTTCACTTCCTAGTGGTTTGGTTTCGTTCCTGTCTCTCGTTGTAATCGGTGTCGGATGGCTGTTGATATGATTATCTTGACATTTTCAAAAAAAAAAAAACAAAGAAGTGGAGAGTGGCTCATTACTAGGGAAATTTTTTTGGGTACCGAATGGGTACCATGTGGCCGAGCCTACGTGATGCATAAACATTGCATCTGAGCCATTCAAACGTGTATTGGACAGTCGAGATTAAAACACCCTCTCTCCTCACCCTCTCTCATTTTTTTTCTCCAAATTCGGACCGTCGAAAACCAAAATGGACTGCCTAGATGCGTCGAGGGGGTACCATGTGGTACCCTCCCAGTACTGAAAAATTGCCCATTAATCGGAGAAATTTTTCGGTGCCGAGCGGCACAACACTACGTGTGGCCCAAGCACAAATCTTGGCTGGGCGGCACAATACTACGTGGCACTGTAGTGAACCAACACCCAAATTTACGAGCAATTTTTGGGGTTCCAGATGGGCATCACGTGACCGTACCCGAGCACACATCTCGGCCATCCAAAAACTCTTGGACGATCAGGATTTAAAAGGGAAAAAGAGGAGAGAGAGGGAGGATTGGGTACTCGGGCACAGCCATGTGATGCCCGTTCGACATCCAATTTTATTTCCAAATTTATAAAAAAAATTATTCAGTGCCTAGACTGCCACCACATCACACATTTACGTGGAGTTCAAGCGTGCGTTTCAAAACCAAGTGTATCTGTGTGACGCCCAGAATTTCGGAAGCATTATTAAAATAATTTAATATAAAAATATTTGATTAGACAAAAGGATTATCTTTAATAGCAGCGGAAATAATAAGTTCAACAATCAGAGTTTACCAAATTCGATTACATCATTCCAAAATACTACGTTTATAAGTTAAGATTACATTCGTCCAAAATAGAGTATGGAAAGACAGAGCAAACTAGTAGATGTTTAAATTCAGGTTCTAATCTTCCTCGGGCACGTGACCGTCGGTGTATGGTAGTAAGGTTCCTCTCCTTCACCTACAACGCCTTGCGTGATATGCCAGGCTAATAATAGCACAATGAGCAATAATTCATTCAATAACTAACTTTCACCCACTAAACCTTACATTATAGAAATTTTAATTTGGACTATAATAAATTGTTGGGTATATCACCTGGACACCCTCTATACTATACGAAATGGAACAAGACACCCCATAAACTAAATAAACCTACGAGGACACCCCCTCAAGTATCTTCCGTTATCCCCGACACCCCTTCCGTTAGCAATCTGTCTAGTTCTGTTAATTTTTTTTGGCAAAATACGTTTTTTTCTTCCAAACTTGCCCCTCTCTGTATATTATACATGTATCGTAGACATTATACGTATCATAGTAAACGTATATTCCCCTTCTACATTTCCCTCCCCAAATTATAACCCAACCCAAAACGACGTCGTTTTGGGTCTGTTGGGAAAAAGAAAAAGAAAAAAACGATTTTTTTGGAAAACCAGACCCTCCGCCGGCGACCCGCCTTCCGACCTCCCTCTCCATCTTTGGCGACCGCCGCCGCCGCCCTAAACACCTCCTTGACACCTCCGTCGTTTCACCTCCCAAACGATGACGCCTCAGACCTCGCCGTCAAAGAAATCGCGCGAGCAGGCCGAGGCCGAGCTGCAACGAATGCGCGACGATTTTGGCCGTCGGATCCACGACCTTCGCTCACCACCTGAGCAGGTTCAACGACGCCGGGTGGGCGGGAACTGCGTCGTCAGGCCGTACGGTGAGGAGCCGGAGGAGAGGGTTTTAAAAAAAATGGTTTTTTTTTTTTTCTTCCTTCCTCCCAACAGACCCAAAACGACGTCGTTTTGGGCCGGGGTGTGGGAGAGTGTAATGAGAAGTGTATTCGTGTATGTATCGACCAAGTGTTAGTAGGAGGAGGAATCGATATAATGAGGGTCATAAATGTCTTTCTATGGCCTTTCTTAACGGAGTTAGGGTTTTTAAACCTTTTCGATAGTTGAGGGGGTGTCGTCGTAGGTTTATTTAGTTTAGGGGGGGTGTCTTGTTCCATTTTGTATAGTATAGGGGGTGTCTAGGTGATTTACCCTAAATTGTTTAGACACCTTAGACCATTCTGCTATGGATAAAACTCATGTACACGTTAGAGCCATAATCTTCACTTATGAGTACGTCAAGGGCCTCGCATCTCCTTCTGGAGATCAGATACAAACAACCACAGAAAGACTGTCTAGCATGAAAAAGCCCACTTAAGTAGTCATATGCCATACATTTGTTTAGAAGAAAGAGCACAGAAAAACCAAGAATTTTCCAATAAGCTTAGGAACAATTGCACACTAACAATTTATTAATTTCTATGCAATAAAATGAAAATTTACAAGTAGGGCGAGAAAAAGTCAATATGTGCGTTGATTTTTCCAACGAAACTAAGCGGTACGTGAATATGCTGCCAGAGTTGCTCTTAAATAGTCAAAATGGAATAAATAGGGGGCAACATAGAAAACTAAAAAGTCACCTTTCATCTTTTCAGATGCCATGTAAAAGGAAGCTCTAACCATTAAACTCTTGAAAAAGTACAAAAACTATGTTTATCTCGAAACCCGACTTCAGAGCTTCTCTTTACTCATTTATTAGTACAAAATTTATAGCACCCTCCATAGCGATGAAACCTTCAGCAAACGAGAGATTTAGCTGCAGAGTACTCCCTGCATGATTGACAAAGTATCACCATTTTATCAGGAAAGAGTCATAGTTTGGATACTTAGCCAGAGAAAGATCAGCCCTCGTACCCATAAGTTATTTCTTCAGACAGTTGCTTGAAAGGACTTTCTTCCCATACGGGCTGGTCCGGAGCAAAGGAACATGAGGTCTTATAGCCTCTACCAATGCAGCATGAAGAGATCCCTACTCAACAAGAGAACATACATCTATCCACATCACAAGATAAAAAAGACTCTCTCTTCACTATACTGAAACAGAATCCAAAAATCTGATTTTCAACTACTAATTAATAGCATTATCGCGAGAACAATGGATCTATGGACAAGGAATGCCTAGAAGCTAATTGCTGACGTGTCTTCAAAAGAATTCAGTATTATTACGGCCACCATTCCAAGTTTGTCTCCCCTACAAATTGAGCCTCAACTCCTCTCCTCCGCCCTTTTTTTTTTTTTTTTTTCCTTCTCTTCTTATTTTTAAAGATGCTTCCAGCTTTCATATATGGCTCTGCTTCCGATACCAGTACTCGTGCTATTTGCTTTTTACTACAGACTCCATCTTGGATGTATATGAGCCTGAATAAGCATGTGTGATGGATAACTACGAAATGACAATCTTTTCTAGCAATTCATCAAAAGAAGTAAGAGAAAGCACACTAGACAAAGATGGCACTTTTAGATGATGTCTAACCTTTGAATTGTTTAATGCTGCTTGTATAACATAATTGCCATAGGGATCTTGCATAATTTGATCTAAACGAGGAGTATTTACCAACTCCTTGATAATGCAAGATCGGTGTTCTTCTCCTGCATATTTCAGGCATTTCTCAACCACATTACTGCTATATTTCTGCATGGACAGGTCCCCGTAGTTACCCACCAGTTGGTCAAGAATATCCACTGTGGCCCATGGAGCATGAATCTCAAAGATAAATTGCACAACATAGTTCCTGTATGAATAGCATTCAAAATGCTAAGAACGAAATCCTACAAGAATAGATGCATATGGAAAGTACTGCTTCGTACACTGTCAAAAGCCATTTTAAGTCTGATACAGTAAAGTGTGACCTACTTATTTTATAAGAAGCATTTCGAAGTATGTGTGATACTCCAGCAATAACCAAAGCATCATAGGTACCAACTCCAACCTATTTCATGTCTGCACCATAACTCAAGGTACTGAACTGACTAACAAAAACTAGTGTCATCTATTTGGATTGGTCCTTGTTCTTCCATCCTGCTAATAGAGAACAGTATTGCTTGTTAAGTCATTGGAAATTTGTCTAAAGACTTGCATCTGCGTTATCCGCCCATCACCCAGAAATTATTGGGGAAGAGGCAATCCAGCAATGACAGCACATACATACAAAGAAAAATATGCTCATGCGATTGAGGAAGAAAGAAGAAGAAAAGAAAAAATTGTACCCAAATGGATCTTGAGAAAGAATCAGAGCATTTGAAGTAATCTTGGAGATCAAACGATGCCTTTGATCACCATCAGCATGGCTGAGGCACTTTTGAAGCACGCAACAGCCATGACGGTCTGTTGCTAGTTCAACACAATTATCAATAGCAGCTTCAAAAAGGAACTGCAGAAAACACCATTACTACTGATGTCACAAAAATTACTTTCAATATTTCATCATACAATCTTCATCAGTTAGTGGACAGTAGACCATGTACTAGTCAGTGTTGGAGGTCCTATTGACCTAATACTGCCTTGGCCCCAAATCTCAGTCTTTCTTTCCGTTTTAGATGTCAAAATCAAAAGGTTGTCCTATCTCGAAAAAGTCGTAATAGAACTTACGTAACCTGGAAATAATTGCATGAAATGCTTTTCAGTGTATCAACTTAGGATACTATTCCATGTCATTTAAATGGCAATAAAGGTAATCTGTGTCGCCATAAAGGTTAGGATGTCTGAGAGAGACGAACAAACATGATGGAGGGAGTATGTTCCATGATTTTGCCTTAGGTCCTATAAATAGCTTATGGGTAGAGAAAAAGGATTCGATGATGGGTTCCTTGTGATTCTACGTAAATACTATGTTTCGAATGAGGTACGTGCATTCTGCCAATCCAACACTCCTTGTTCACTCTGAAATATTCGTTCATACTTCTTGGTGCGTCCTAATTTGGAAATGACTCATAATTTAGACACATGACCTATATGGTGAATCACTAACCATGAGCAATGGTTGACATCGTCTTCTGATCAGATGCTGCTCAGACAACCAGGAGAATCAAATCCAATATTAAAATGCAGTATGGCCCAGCATTTTCTTTACCTGCATGACCTAGCTTATGAAAACTTTATTTTTCCTTAACAAACGAATGAGTTAAATGATTGTTCTGAGATGTACTTATCTCTCCATAATTTATTAGTTGAATGGTTAGAGAAAACACTGCATTTACTTGACAATTTCCAAATCAATGTTGAGATATATCCCCGTAAATGTAAATATGGGGCCAAAGACAACCTACATCAAGACTTTATCACCTGAAACTCAGAATATTAGCCATTACAGACCACTAGAATCAGATTTTGGTTCCTTACCTCACAATATTCAGGCATTAAATACTGTAGACATCGTTGCGCAACATGATTTCCATTGATGTTCTTTATCACGGTCACTATACCAGGCTTCAGGGAGGAAACCACCATGGAACACTGCTCCCGAGTCTTAAGGGTTTCAATAACCTTCTGAACAGCCCGAGTCCTGTATTCGTAAATGACAACTGAGCTAATGCTGAGAATACTGAAAGAACAGCAACAAAAAGCAAAAAGGGACAAGAAAGAAGGAAATTGAGTGGTGAGAGAGCACACCCGTGCATGTCACAAGAAATCCTAACAAGATCCCCACATCTTCTAGTGATCGCACAAAGTATCTGCATCCGTTGATCCTCATCGCACACTTCAAGGAGCTTCTGGACAAGGTAATTCCCAAAGGGATCCGTCATGAGCTCAACAATATGCACAATGATCTCAAGAAAAATCTTTTCGACATCTTCTTGGGTACCCTCAGTAAATTTCTTCTGCAAGAAGCGGCACCCATGTTGGTCCTTTGCCAGGAAATATATTCTACCAGCAATCTCATCAACAGAGTTGTACTGCAGCAGTGGCCTTGAACTATTGAGTTTCAGATCAGCGCTATCACTCAACAAACCTCGCGAGCTTACACTATTTAACTGGAATGCAGCATCTGAATTGGACAAACTCTGATGCCAGTTACCATTTGAGAGAACTCTTCCATCTTGGTTTACCTCGGCAAGTAATTCATTTCCCACGAAAGAGCCAAATTTGACGGATCTTAGAGAGTTCAATCCATGTGATCTTGTTAAAATCTTCTCGGGAAAACACTGTTTCCCCAGCATGTCCAAACCTTGCATTTTGTTGAAATCTGCAGAGGACAGGACAGGATTAGATAGGTTTATGCTCCTTGAAACTGTAGCCTTGTTGCGCATGGCCTCTTGATCAGAGAATTCATTATGTTGTTGACGTAAGTTATGACTCGTTAGCCTAGCAGCCACATTCCCATTTGCTCGAATGGAATGCTGAGATTCCAACCGCTGACTCCGAAGCTGTTGCATATAAAGGTATTGCTTTTGCATCCTGTAATATCGTTCCTCTTCCATAGACATCCATGCGACATGGGGTTGGTTTAGTTGATGTGAATGTAAATAAGGAATTTGTGACTGGGTATCCATGAAGTAGTGTCGTTGGTCAGAAAAGTTTGGGAACTCTAGTCCGTGAACCTGATAACCTGGCACTCCATTAGTAAATGGCAAAGAGCCAGAAAAATTCTCAATTGGGTGGCAATAACCAGCTGGCTGCTTCCTTAATTCCTGGAAACTTGTTTTTGCCCCTAACATTTCAAAATTGCCGGAGGAATTATTCTGTGAACCGAAATAGGGGAAAAACACTGTCCGGGAATCCACATTAGAAGGTAATTGCCCATTAATCAAAATAGGGTGATTCTGAAAGGGTCTAAAATTAGCCAAAGGAGGCATTGCGGCTTCTGCTGTTGCCCCTTCATTGAAGCTCAAATCTGCAAAAGCAGAGGTCAGTGACTGGTCATCAGGCAGATTTGGTTCTTCTTCCTGTTGGACCCTCTTGACGCGCGATTGCTGAATTTTGTGCACAGATAATTTTTCTTCATCCAAAGTACCATTATTCTGAATTTCATCACCGAGTGATCCGTTCGATGGATTCAAAGACACCCTTTTCACGTCCTTTGAGAAATTGATGAGTCCAGATTCCTCAGGATTAATAGCCGTCCCAGAAGTAGCATTTGGGATCTCACCCAGAAGCTCCTCAAATTCATCAAACTCTAGTTCGTTAATCCCCTTTCCCATCGGTGAATTTCTGTAAATTAAGGAGTCCCACTTCACAAAACAAAGCGAGCAATGAACGAGGACACGTACATCCCCAAGAAACCACCTTCAATGAACTGAAAACCAGACGTAACATGGTATATTAGTTTAGTTTAGATTACAAGAATACTAATCAGACACATTATCCCAAATATCGTCAATTTAATTGTGAAGAAAAATGTGACTTTCAGAGGATCAGCATTCACACACATTTTTTTGGCAGGGTAAGTAACATTCACACACATTGTCAATGAAGATAGAGAGATACAGAACAAAAAGAAACATCGACATTTTGAAACGTAAATAACAAAAACAGTAATGCTTTCGAAAATAGAATTTTCAAAGAAATCCTGTGAAGATTCTATCAAATGCTCTATAATATACCAAAAGATCACATAATGACAGATAATAAAGAACGGGATGAATCTTCATCTAATGCAGCTATCGAAAATGTATATGATCAGAACTATATTATCAATTCCTCCCAGTCAGAAGAAAAAATCTACCATCTGTTTGTATGTAACGAACTTTTTACACTGACATTTACATTACCTACGATTGATTTCAGGAAGGAGAAAAAAAAGAAAAGAAAAAACCCACAATCACAGTGTGTACTGTGTAATAAGTGGCAATAGATGCTAAAACCCATCTGACTCCTCGATCCTGTGTAGGGAGCAGTTTCCTCGATTTTCACGTCAAAAAAAATAACAAAAGATCCAAAAAGGACAGCTACCCAGAACCCAAATGGGGAAAATCAGTATTCTTAAAGACAACCCATGAAGTAAAATGGTACCGATCGAATCAGTTCATCAAATGTACGAAAACCCAGATCATCAATTATCAAATTCTTGAGAATCAAGATTCATTCATTCCTCAAACAGTGTAAACAATAGTGTCAATAAAAAAGGGTACAAATAAACACATTGATCAATGAGAGAGAGAGAGATGGAAAGAAAGAGGAACCAAACGTCAGTAAGACATACCCAGTGATAGAAGCTCTGGGATTAGATACAATATGATGAAGAAGCCATTGCTGAAATGGGAATTAAAAGAGAGGGTTTTCGAGTAAGTTTTGGAAAGGATGTGGAAATGTAGCCAATTTTAGGAAAAAATTCAGAGGGGGGGAGTGGAAGAGTTATTGGTAAGGTTATTGGAGAGAGAGAGAAAAGGAGAGAGGCGGCGTGGGGAAGAAGGAGAGAGAGGTAATCAAAAGGACTGAAGAGAGAGAAAAAGAGAGAGAGAGAGAGAGAGAGGGGATTTAAGCATATGACCATTTTACATACAAACACCAAACAACACACCACCAACTACATAGCAAACGCAATTACCATACCCATGCATGCTTTCTCTCTCCCCCTTTCTCTTTCTCTCTCTCTCTCTCTCTCTCTTCCCCTCTCTCTTTGTTTGGTACGTTTTGGGTTTTTGGTCATCCCTTTTATATGGTCAATTAATTAATTAACTTTTAGGTTCTTCTGAAGGATATTATTAAAATCATAAAATAAGGTGTGGGGTACTATTGTATATAGTAATAATGTTTCATGATTCCAATGTTGTTTTCTTTATGATGACATGTATATATGGCACACATAGAAGTAGGGGTGAAAATAAAAATCGATGAACCGAACCGAATTGAAGAACCGAACCGGTTATTTTTTTCGATTTTTTTCTTTGCCCGGTTCGGTTCTTGATAATTTGAAAATTTGAAAATCGGTTCGGTTCCCGTTTCAGGAGATTTTTTACGCGAATCGAACCGAACCGAACCGGTATACAAATATTACCTTAAAAAATTATAACTTTGCAAGGGACAAGGATCGAACTCCCGTTCTCACGCATGGATTGCCAAGCACTTTACCACTTGGCTGTCTCACCCTGTGTTTCAAATAGGAAACAATTATATTTATTACTTAACTTTGATTCATTACTATATATATATACATGTGTACTGAACGTTTCAACCCTTCCAACATTTTCTCTCACGCCTCTCTCTCTCTACGACTCTCCAGAAACTTCCTATTACTCCCACCCCTCTCTCTCTCTTTCTCTCTCTCTCTTCCTCTTCCTCTCCCACACCTCTCACCACCGAGATCTGCCATCGTCGACTCTCCTCTCACCAACTGCTCATCCTACAATGACGCCTCTCAACTCTCACCGATGGCTCGTCGTTCTACCAGTCATCGCCGTTCTACCCAGTCATCATCGTGGTCGTTGTTCTACCGGTCATCGCATCGTCGTCGTAGATCTAACATTTGTAACTTGTTCTGATGTAAGATACTAAAATCTATCTCGTTGTTTCAATATATGTGTATCTGCTACGTATATATATGTATGTATGCAGATCGATCTGTATATAAATAATCTGGTTTTGTTCGAATATGTATGTAAATCTGTTGATGAATCGATTTATTTTTGTTCTTTAGATCTGTTTGATTGTGACTTTGTGTAGATCTGGTGTATATATGTATCTTAGTATGTATTTTTTTTGTCTTTTTAAAGTCCTGATTTCTTCTCTCTCTGTCTCTCTACGAGAACCGAACCGAACATGGAACCGAGCCGAACCGGCAGAACCGGAACTGGAA